>CM076574.1:1409707013-1410000004 GCA_034641835.2 Pinus albicaulis
TCAAAGAGGAATGCCCTACTATTACACAACAACCAATAGGGCCTTCAAAAATTTTAGAAAAAGAAGTTGATGTACAAGTATCCTGACCTACTGTAACTGATTCTGCTACTCAAACTATACCTCGGCCTACCACTTGCAATACTGGAACACAAACTGAACCATGGAATGAGCAACAAATAATGAATAAATGAAAGAAATAATATGCCATTTCGCAAGCTAAATTCATGCAGCAACACAAAATAGTATGGCCGAATCATATATATTCAAACTGGGAGATCTTGGAGCAAACACTCCAGGAATCTAGGGCTCATAAGAAGCAGAATAAAGAGCTAAAAGGAAAACTACTCCTAATGTTTGAACTAGTACAAAAATGATTGGCTACTAGGAAACCATCACTAAATTACTCTTTATTTCTCTCAGAACGCTTGTTTACTTTCAGTTGAATGCAGTCAAAGATGGAAGACCCCATGAGGTGCTTACATCCGAACAGTTTGTGAAAACATTTGCAGAAGCCTCCACCAGTGATCAGCGGTTACTATGTGAGTTGTACCTTCACAATGAAGCCATCCCTGAAAACAGAAAGATTAATCTTAACCCTCTTGTTGGCGACATTCAGATCAGGGCATTTGCCTCTTTCCTTGCTAATCAGATTACATGGCAGACTGCTTTTCTTGCAACCAGGCATAATGAAGACAACCGTCTTCTCTGGATAAGGCCACAACCGGAGAACCCCGCCATCTTTGTGGCAGAGTATCATCAATTTTTGAATAAGCCAAGGATGACTGAACATATACAGCAATTACAGGCTTCAGTACTTCAGGACTGTCAATACTTTATCGGGGCCAAAGAAACTGCTGCTTTAAGAGCAAACAATATGTTTTCGCAACAACCTTCTAAGAAGAAGCAGGAGTACAATCCTTTCAGTCCCACTAATCTTGAAATCGCATTCTCTAGAGTACCCAATTTCATCAGATGTGTTCAGCAATGTGATGAAAAGTGGATAGGGTACCACTTTCATTTTCCTATTTTATGGATGCCAGTAGAGGAATATCATGCTCATCATAGGTTGGAAAAGACTGCAAAATTTGCAAGGGTTCAGAGCCTTGACAGACAACACCTTCCATAGCTACTGCCTAAGTAATTTGCATGCCAAAAGCCAGTATTCGGACTGACTCATACTAAAGTTGCCTGAGGACATGCAACCCTTTTAGTTGGGGGGGATGTTAGGACCCCATAATGTACCATTTTGACCATACATTTTTCTATCATTTCACTCTTTTATAGTGCATATTTAAAGCTTATATTATCACTTTCATCCATTTTTCCAAAGGTATATAATATTCTTCTCTTTACTATATGTTTAACTTGTTTTACATGTAATTTTACATTACTTTCATATTTAATCATTAATAAAAAATATATAGTTGCTGAAACAGTTTGAAGACTGTAGTTAATTTATCATGACTGTTGGAACCGCGTTGTTGAAACCGCTTGAAGACTAAAGCTAATCCATCATGGCTGTCTGAAGACCGCGTTGCTAAAACAGTCAACATAGTACGCAAATCCCGTTGCTGAAGCAGCCCGTGACTTGCGATTTTGAAGCAGTATTTCAGGCACGATAGCAACAAGAAAGATAAGTAAGGAAGCTGTTACACTGGCCATAAAACTGCACCTTGAAGCCAGTACTATCGTAACCATTGTAACAAAATTTTGCTATGGAAGAACAGAAAGGTCCTATTTCAGTATAGGAGATCAGATTGGATTAAAAATAGGATTTCTATAATGTAATCAATTGTAATAGATGTCTCCTCTTTAAAAAGAGGAGACATCAACATTAGAGACAATTAGAGACTAGGGGAGGTTTATTTTGAACAGAGAAGGAACATGAATCCTTTGTAATATGTACTTCGACAGATGAATAAAAGTTTGTTCTAATTCCTTCCTCTAGAAAATCTTATGAGAAGGAAAGGGCCCGCCTTCTTCACAAGATTCACTCATTTATTTCCATGGTTTGTTAACTGTTCTTTTTCATTGATGCCTTGTTAAACTTTGTTTACTGAAATCACTTATGCAGTATTGGAACTCTGTTATTTATTGCTGAAACTCTGTTTTCGTTACTTGTTGCATTGTTTTCATACAATTCATTTCTAGGTAATTGTGGATTATTTTAATTGGTAATATTGTTTACAGAATGAGTTTGTGAAAGCTTGGTAATCAGAAACAGGTGCTGAAGATTCCTACTTGGGGAATAGGGTCTTGTTCTCTGTTATAGCATAATTGGTCTTTCCTTTTGCAGATTGATTTCCTTTCCTAGATTGTTGTCTTTTTAATGTAATCTAAGATTCTTTTGATGATTGTCTGCAATAGAAAGATTGTCTCTTCTGTAACTCAAGTAGACTTCAGTTTGTTGAAGCAATGTGTGATTAGTGTAAGTTTTACTACAATATTTCATTGCTTTTGAGATTGAGCATATACAGTGTGTGATTGCCTTTGAAATAAATAGACTTCCCTGGGTTGACAATTTATGTAGCACTTGATTGTTTAATCAATAAGCAATTAAAGTGACCAAAAACAATATGAAACTGAGGAGGAAGATCGGATAGAGGGTCTCGAGGTCTACTCCTCTAATACTCTGCTAATTAAATGAAACAAAAGAGAGCATTTTGGGAAGTTGAGGACATAATTTCCTCTCTTAAGGTTGGGAGGCTATAACCACTTTTCCAAAGTGAGATAAGTAACTTAACTTGGTGTTAAGAAAGACATAAATGGGTCGACATGAATTCGGTTAGATAATTGCTTTTCTCAACTATGGAATTTGTTGTACATATTCTCTCCTCTATTTAAATTTTGGCCATCAGTTCCTTTTAAATTTGATTCCAATGTCTTTTGTGGTCAAAAACCCCCCATGTCGTGCTCGTCGCCATCTTCCCCGCCCCGAAATACATTGCCCAAAGGTTTAAAACCCACATTTTAAATATATCGGGCCGAAGCCCCCAAGTCCTAAGCCCCTCCCCTTGTTACTGTCATACGACCCGAGCCCCAGGACCACAGGCCAAAAGAAAGAGGGGAGCTTATCGTTTGTGTTTCGGGCGCGATATCCACCGCCCGATCTAATAAAATCAACGGCGCGGCAATTAACTTATATGGAGGGCCCCGCGCACACAGAAAATTGGCGGTATTACCCCGCACCACTTCCATCAGACCAGCAGTTTTGGGCCTAAGGCCAGCGATGCCACAAATCTTCTGCCGCGTGTCCTCAGTACGGGTGGGAAACCGCTTTTCCCCCGCGCGTTAAAGACTCTACCAGGGCCGGGCAGCGGAATTCATGTGAACCGTTGGATCTCCCGATCTCCATCCAACGGCGGGGGTGTACCAGAAATGCTCGCTCATTAACATATGTCTGCATTGTCCTATGGCCCGCCACCGTGTCGCTCTCACCCACTTCCGCTCGTTGACTCCGTCGCCACATCAATCCTCCATAAGTCCCCCGTACGCCCATGCGTCATGCCCCTATGTTTCCATGGTGTCATCCCATCGTATATATATGTGTGTGTGCATATGTTCTTATCCATACCCGCAGTTTTATTCACCCCTCACGTCCAGACTATGTTACATAAGAAATTCGCGCTCCGCCTGTTTTAATCCACACCTTCACTGCTTCTTCTCCACCACTCTGCGTATATATTTTCCCTGTCGACCATGTACACCTCGTCCTCGCCTCCATCCGTGCCTGTTTTCTCTAATGTTTTGCGGGTTTTGCGGGGTTTCAACATAATGTATGGGGAATTTAATTCGCCGTCCGATGCCAAGGTTGAGAGCCCGTAAAGGATGATCTTGGGCTGCTAAATTTAAAGAGAAAGCTGAGGGTAGGTGGGAGAAATGACCACCATTAAAGAAGACAGAGATATGGATCAATAGAACCCTCCAGAGAAATTCGCACCGCATTAAAGATCCAGGATTCGAATCCAAAATCAAGGGCCGAGAGTACAATACAAAATTGCAGAATATTACAGGTCACTTACGACAGCAGATTTTCCCTCAGTTGAAGGCAACACATTGTAAATATTTTATTAGTTGTGTCATGTATATAAGGAGATTTTAATCTCCCAGCATTTATTTCTGAATACATATTGTAAATTACATTTAATTATAGTTAGTCATTCATGCTGTGGGCGCGAATGTTTTCCGCCATTCTTATTCAAATTAGATCAATAAATGTTGGATACCTACCTCCTCCTCTAGAGTTTTCGATCTGTTCTATAAAGGCTCAAAAAGAAGACATTGTAAGGGTTCCATATTTCTGTCAGCAGACTGTGCAGCGAGAAGGCTTTTGTATACATTTTGTAACATTTCTATGTGAAGTTTTATCTACAGTGGTCCTTGAGGAGGGGTTATAATCGTATCGAGCATTCCGGGTCTTTGATATCTGTTCCTCACAGTATGTATTTTCTCTCATGTGTTAATACAATATTCCATTTCATGTTATTTATCTTCTTGTATCATGCTCTAGAATGCGAGTGGCTCACTAATCTTGAGTAAGGATTCATCCTAGTTGATGCCCATACTGGGGTTAGTCAAGCGCTTTAAATAGGCCTAGTCATGATATACCGTTCCATGTTCATCTTATCCATATTTTCTGCTATATTAGTTACTTGAGGAGGGTGCTTTTAAAACGCCATTGTCATATACATTCGTAAATTGGTGCGCCCTTATATGGTTCTCATTGCAGATCCGTACCGCCCCATGTCGCCATTATCTCCTTATGTTTCTCACCGCACTCACTTTCGATATCCCATCATGGATATATTATTTAACCGGCCCTCTTTACTAAAAGAAGCGGTCTTTGTCTCGTCCGATGCTTTCATGCTGAAGTTCTACTTTGTGTCCCTACATTATTCTTATCTTTGTATCAGCTTCTGAGAGAGATTGGTCCCATTCAAATCTGATTTCCTTTTTTAGAACAAGAGATAGTAAGTGAGTTCTTGGACTGACAACCCAAACTAAAAGGGCTCCTTGCTATATTAAGATGTCCTAGGCACTGGTCTATGGCAACTCTAGGCTGTCTCTAGGGGGGTGACAAAATCATCCACAACAGAATTAATAATTTAGGATAAGTATCTCGTATATTTTGTTCATAGATTACAAAAATATTGCATATGCATAAGAAAAAGATTTATTCAATTAAGTTACCATAAGAAAATTTATTTTCACAGAATGCCTTGAATTCACTGTTCATGGAAAGGACATCTGTGTGAGTAAATAAATTCTAAGGAAGTAAACAAAACTGATATGACATAAAGAATACTACAGGTTGGAAATATGTGGGGAAATTGTAAATTAACTAAGAAAACTAGAAAAACGATTGAAAGGATTGTTAGTCTATCCGGGGATGGAACCCTAGATTGTACACCGTCCTCCCAGCTGGGCGTAGGACTATACGTACTTATGGGTTACACAAAGTTAACCCGGGGCTAAATGATGGTCCAGACATCACTAAAGCCCTATACTGAAGAAAATATTAACATTTATAAAAGAGGAACAGATTTTGAAAACAAATATTTATTATACTGGGTATAAATAAAAGACTTATATAATCTATCAGAGCACAGAACTATCATTCTAAAGAAAAAAACTAACAAATTGTATTGTAATACCTGACCCTTTCAAGGGAAACATAAAGAGCATAGGACAGAAAACCCCAGAAAAAGAGATATTTGTAATTGTTATGTCATTTAAGAAAACATATAAGTAGAACTACTACATTGACATAGGAAGCGAACATCATGCAAGTATTATGTTAGACGAAATAAATAAGATAACAACATGATAATCCATATTTCTATAAGAGTTGGATAAACATTGAGTAATCAATTATATAGAAAACATGGAAACCCAGGAAAAGGAAATTCTGAATGAAAGAGCGATTAGCCATAATTTATAAACAAATAGAATGTTAGCAATAAATCATTCATTGCTCGAATTCATGTACAACTTGAGATAAGAAAATGAAGAATTCAAAATAAAACACAATTATTTGATAACTTAACAGTATATCAAAGCCAAATCGAATAACAAAATCGAGAACACCTCTAGTTACGAACATGTAAATACTAGTGAGTAAGTCAAATAGCTAAATACATGGCAGAATACACCCAAAACAATATTGAAATAGATGTTACATTAAGCCAGCTAGAGGCTGGAGTAAACTCTTAATCACAGTGACAGATCCATAGCGGATTGAGGATAACAATACAAGATAATTCATAACTTAATTCCTCGCGCACAACTTAGTGTTTTAAGCCAAAATAGAGAGAATATTCATGTTAGAAAACCCTCAATGTAAACCAAAAGTACCTGGAAGAGGTAAGGCGAGAATTTTTCAACTGTGAAGGAAAATCGCGCGTAATATAGGGGGTAGGTATAAACCCTAAGCCATCCATCTCTTTTCTCATTCGTTGATGAGCGAAGAATCCAACGGTGGAAGGAAGCAAAAATGTCAACAGAGAATCCAAAGGACCATGAGAAAACCCAATGCGAGGGTAAGGTGGAGAAATAATTGGGTACTAAACATTAAGTGATGATCTGAACCATGAATTATGTAATTAGTCATTTCGAATCCCAAGTAAACCATAGCGCCATCGAGATCCTATGTGATTATCCTGCAATACAGTAATAATTGAAACCAAAGTTTGTTTGCTATAGCTAGGTGGGTCAAATTATTATGTTTAATTCATATGTAAAATTGTTATATGGAGTTCGTGTTCACAAATGGCCTATACATGGGATAGGCTATGGTAAAAATTTAAAACAAAGGTTTAACTAATTGTTTTTCCATGTGTAACAGCTGGATTTGTTTCCAAAAATATTTATGTTTATTTTTAAAAAGGGTGATTATGCATTTAATTTTCAAATGAGATTAACATGTAAAAGTTAATCTAAAAAATAAACATGGTCTATTTCTGTTTTGAATAAATAAATTAATTATGGAATTTTTTTCCATAAAGTCTGATGATAAAGTATTCCAAGATTCCAGAGTAGTTAGGAAAAAGCAGTTAAAGACACTTACCTTTTCCTCTGAGGATAAAAGGAAAATCCTAGTGAGGAAAAGGGGTTCTATGACTTTGGAGAAAGAGTCAGAAGGTTTAAGGGCGAGATTTAATCTAGAGTTCATTGGAACCAGTGGAAAAACTCAACGACCCTGAATCTGGAAAAGGAAGACTGGACTAGAGGTCTTGAGGTCTCAACCATATTTACTGCTAATTAATCCCTACTCTGGTGCGGATCATGTGGGAAGAGGAGGACGTAATAGCCTCTCCAAAAGGTCGGGAGGACATCATCAGATGTTTTGAGTGATATAAGTAACTGGACCTACATGAAAATAAGTATTATGAAACTGTATGTGAATTTTGGTTACACAGTGATATGTGAAGCCGATACATGTGATTAAGTTGAGGAGTAATGGAGAAAATTATGGGACCAGTGCAGGAAGGAGGTTGGCGGAATGAAACCATAGAGCGGCAGAGCCGAAGGCAGCTAGCTTGTGTAAATGGGAGAAAATTTTAGGGTTTAGTGAGGTCAACTACTGTAACTCTCAACCGGCCTCATTCACCGTCGTCAATTCAATCCCATATATCCAACGGCGCAACGAATCAGAGATTTCAGCTAACGTCATGTTAAGTGGCATGGCTAGGTTAGATACGGATCAAGACTTGTACCTCCGAAAATTAATTGCAAACCAGAACACATGTATCAAGGCAGAGTGATATAACTATATACTAAAGTGTTAAAATACAAATTCATTAATATGATAGAACTACAATCTTCGCACTCGAAAATATAATATACAATAAGCTTTAGTTCCGAGGTAAGCATAAGTTCCTATCAAAGTGCATGTACTTTAGTTCAACAATTAAGAATGATATTGCATGTGGCTTGTGCCATTCGTGGTGTATTTGATATATTTATTTAGGTAAGTGAACATTGATTAGAGTGTAGGGTTATATATTTAGTGCAAATGACAAAGTTAAGCTCTTAAAAACAAATATGTAATGGTATAGTTAAATGCAAATAAATTATCATCATATAAGTAGATATGTAGTGGAGTAAGGTTAAAAAAAATATCTTTTTTGTTATGGATGTCACAAGTGGTATCAGAGCAACGTTCATATGTTGCGACCCAAATGGGTCGCCTGAATAAAAATCTATGTATGTAAATTGTGCATAGAAAGTAGACAGGATATAATGAGAAGGGCATGGATGCCTCAAGTACCCCAAAATGCAAGGGAACCACCACCCCAAACCAATCTAGAAATGAAGCTAGAAATGTGGATACAACTGAGTGTAGATCAACATCAACAGACCAGCAGATTACTGGAGGAACAACAATGTAAGATGAGTATAATTCTGAGTAAAGTGTAGAAGTTACAGGAAGAAATGGTCTGGGTAAGGAGAGATAATGAAATATTAATGCAAGAGTAGGATAGAGTTCTCAAAATCCTTTCCGACAGGTAGAATAAAGGAATAGTGTTTTGGTTGGTTGTAGAAGCTTTCTACACGCATCCAAATCTGCCTGATTTACTAAGTATTTAGTTTGACTCATTAATTATCAGGAACCTCTCTACATTATTCTGCCAAATTCTTTTACAAATCAAGTTCTTCTATCAGGTTGGAAGCTAAAATTTTGAGAAAGGACTCTGCAAAGGAGGGATTTATTCATGAATAGGAATTGTGTATTGATCACCAACCACCCCCATTAAAACCATAAATATGGCCATTGTGCTTCAAAGGCTATCATTCGGTGATAATGAACAACATTAAACAAGGCCTTGTAACAACCGAGGGAGCCCCTTTTGGTTTAAGGGCTAGCTTGAAACTAAAGTTGGTTGAGTTGGTTTCCTAGCATAGTTTTTGCAGCCAAGGATTGCTTATGGGAAACAAGTAGAACAAGAGGTATTTTTGAAATTATAACAATTGTTCCTCAACAACCTTGAATTTCTCAGGAGCTCTCTTAAATTTTAGCTGAGTCAAATTATGCTACAACATCTGTCTCCAATTGGGGACATCACTTTGGTAGAAAATTGCTAAGAACTTGTAGACAGTAGCCTTAATTGGGCATGGAGTCAAAGAGAACTTGTAGATTAGTAGCCTTTATTGGGCATGGAGTCAAATATAACTTGTAGAACAATAGCCTTTATTTGGCATGGAGCCAAAGAGCACTTGTAGATCAGTAGCTGTTATTGGGCACAGATTCAATCCCAAATTGGAATTGATCCAGTATGAAATCCTCTTGAAACCTGCTACACTGATCCAAAATGGATTCAGTTTTTCCTCTAGATAAAATTCTTCAAATTAAAATGAAAATAGGATCAAGTTTAAGTGTTCGTCGATAGGATTCCAACGGTGTAAACGACGCATAAAACTGAGTTCGTATGACGAACATATGGCAAGTCAAAGTTTATGACAAATTAGGGCAAAATGACAAAAAGTCAAAGTCAAATTCAACGGTCAGATGATGTCAGCAGGACACGTGCCATACCAGGAATGCACCATATGTCCAAGGTGATGCAAGCAAGATCGATGACGTGTCGAAGTGTGAGTGGTTGAAATGGGCCAATTCGGGGCTGACACGTGGCAACCCGAATTTTGCCCAATTTGGCCTTAATTAGAAAAAATTGGGGGTAAGGGAGGATCGAACCCCTCACCTCCCGAAATGCTAATATTTCACTAGAATTCATTCACCGGTTGTGCCAACACGTCATTTTCTATTTAATGCATATAATATTTATTTATTGAGGAGCGGGATTGTCTCCGTTGGAAAAGGACCGGACGGTCAAGTTCAACCCCACGACCGCCAGAACCTTAACCTAGAACCTTAACCATATGTTTAATCCACGCATATTATATGTGTTAACCAATGGATATGTGCTATTTAATCGCCAAGGCATATATATATATATATATATATATATATATATATATATATATATATATATATATATATATATATATATATATATATATATATATATAGATATATATATATATATATATATATATATATATATATATCTGTGTGTGTGTGTGTTACCACATATATCATAAACCACCATGATATATTAATGTATATCATAACAAACCAATGGAATGCCATAGCATATATTATAAATATATATGTTTGCTATATATGGTTATAACATACGGAGGTGTGGCGGAATGGTCGGGTGGGGATTTTGACATGCTGACCTCCAAAACTATTAATAGAATGACTTCAAACAAGTGGGGTAGGCAATTAGACCAAGCGGTGGAGCTTGTAATCAAGCCACCAGAAACTTCTTTTGTTGTGCAGAGCCGAATCTGCCCAAAACCAGTGAACGCACTGTCTGAGGTGGTATTGTTGCAGAGAAGGTGGTTTTATGCATGGTAGAGGTGGTTTTTTATTTCTCCAAGGGTTCTGGAGGTCACAGTGGCGGAATATAGGCAAGCGTATACATGTTTTAACTGAAATTTCGAGCCATTCACAATGGTGAGGTCCATTTTCTCATTTGAGTTTCTATTTTTGAGCTCATACGTATAAAAGCATTTTGAAGACTAAATAAAGCGATCAGCACTGAATTCTAAGGACCTGGAGATGTAGCTAGGAAGTCTGGTGAACTCCGTTATTAAATTGTTGTTGTGTTAATGTGTTTGACTGTGTTTTTTTTTTTGCTTATGTTGTTTATGTTATTCACAATATTATCAATCTGTTGCACTAAGTAACATAAATTGCTCACATAGACGTCAATAATACCTTTTTCATAAATATAGATCATGTGGTATCAGAGCTTAAGGTTATTTTTTAAAGGCTTGATAGTGTCATGTGAAGATTGAATGCTTACTAGGTCAAATTCCAAACGAGGAGAAGGAAAACTTGTTGAAGCAAATCTAGAGATTGGAAGGGTATTTTCACAAAAGAAGATGACTGAAGAAAAAGTGTTGGGAACAGAAGCTCAATTCTTGGACAAATTCATGACAATACGTGCTATGGTAGAAGAGATGTATAAAGAGTTTAAAAAGTGTAAATGTGAAGCCACTTGATCACCTAAAGGAGACAAATAATCGGGGGAAAAGTTTCCTTCGTTGTTTCCACTATCTCCTCCATCATCACCATCATCATCATCATCGTCTTCTTCTCATAAATCTAGTTCTTATAAAAAGAAGAAGAAGAAGAAATCCTCTTTGATCAAATTAGATGTAAAATTAGATTTGCCAATTTATGATGGTGATCTTAATGATGAAAATCTTGATAATTGTATAAGATAAATTAAAGTTTATTGCGGGGTAGATAAAGTTGATTCAGAAAGAAAGAAGATCCAGCTTGCTAGCCTTTATCCTAGAGGAACCCCACTTGTATGGTGGGATGGTAAGACACAATGAGATCTTCAAAAACACAGTAAAATCATTTTGACATGGAATGAATTTATTTCTGCTATTAAAAATCAATTTTATCCTTTGGCTTATATGCAACAAGCCATGATGAGTTGGAAAATATTGCATCAGTTAAAGGGTCAAAGTGTGCAAAGTTGATCCAGGTGGATATCGATGGCTACCCAACTATTCCATTTGGACCCGCGACATCGATTCTTGCAGCTTTTCACTTCCAACAGCTTACTATTTTTAGCAGGTTTTTAGGTCCTCCACTCCCGGAGCCGTTTTGGGGCCTTAATGATCCAAGTGCATATTGGTGGCGACGCACCTATTCCATTTTAACCCCCACCATTATTTCTTTTCGTTTTCAAGTTGTAGCATAACTTACTATTTTTAGTAGGTTTTCGAGTCTTGAACTTCCGGAGCCGTTTTGAGGCCCTAAACGACATTTTTTGGGTATCGTTTGTCTAACGTAAATGATTCCATTCAAAAAATGATATTTTCAGTAACAATTGTAGTCCTTGGATAGATATTTCTAACGATGTATCATACGCGTCAAACGGAGATTGTATGTTGAAGTTACATCCCCGGGAAGTTGAAACACCAATTTACCCAAACGGGGCCCACAGTTTTGGTGCTTCATCTCCTAGGGTTAGGTTTTTAGAAGTTTCAGATTCTACATTGTTTCTCAACAATAAATAGGCCCTCGAGCCTCATTGTAACACAGTTCAGGGAGCTGGTAGCCATCACATCTCTTCTCAGGGATACGCTGCAAGTACCCTAGCTCATCTATTTCCATTATGTCTATAATAGGCCTTCGAGCCTCAATGTAGCATAGTTCAGAGGCCCGCGTACGCCACATATCTTCTCAGAGATACGCTACCAATGCCCTAGCTTGCTTCCATTATGTTTGTAAGCTTATTTCAGTCATTCTTTTATTAATAAAATGAAGCATCATTTCCACGCATCTCTATGTTTCTAGGTATTTTTGTATTCTGTTGCATTCTTGCATAAATTCGGATCAGTGGTATAAGAGCGGGTCTGCTCTTTCTCTGTAATTCTTTGCATGTGCCCAATACAGTCAAGGTATAAGGAGTTCGAGCTCGATCTGGTTGCACCCTTCCAAGGTCAGCCTCTCCAACCCCAACGACCCCCCATGGCGGAAGGAAAGAAAGACGAGGGAGCAGGATATCCTATCAAAAAATTGCTCGGGGAGGCCCTCGAGAAATAGAGGAACGCGATGATCGATAAATTTTCCCATATCCTTCAACGGTTGCCCACCGGTGGCACATCTACATCCAGCACGTCTACCAACAGGTCTGCGACATCCTGGACAAATTCAATACCAAGTTCAGCAAAATTCCCCCCCCCATGGAGGAACTTAACGCAATGGATACCATTGCTTCCTAAGGATGGAGGAATGATCTAGGTGGATATCAGTGGCTGCCCAATTATTCCATTTAGACCCATGACATCAATTCTTGCATCTTTTCACTTCCATCAGCTTACTATGTTTAGCAGGTTTTTGGGTCCTCCACTCCTGGAGCTGTTTTGGGGCCTTAATGATCTAGGTGGATATTGGTGGCCACCCACCTATTCCATTTGAACCCCCACCATTAGTTCTTTCCGTTTTCATGTTGCAGCATAACTTACTATTTTTAGCAGTTTTTTGGGTCCTCACCTTTCGGAGCCATTTTGAGGTCCTAAACGAAATTTTTTGGGCGTCGTTTGGCCGACGTACATGTTTTAGTTTGCAAACTAATATTTGCGGCAAAAATTGTAGTCCTCAGATATATATTTATATCGATGTATCGTACGCATCAAATGGAGATTGTATGCCAAAGTTACGTCCCGAGAAGTTGAAACACCAATTTACCCAAATAGGGCCCACAGTTTGGGCGCTTCATCTCCTAGGGTTAGGTTTTTGGACGTTTCGGATTCTACATTGTTTCTCAACAATAAATAGGCCCTCGAAACTCATTGTAACATAGTTCAGGGGGCTGGTAGTCATCACATCTCTTCTCAGGGATACGCTGCCAGTACTCTAGCTCATCTATTTTCATTATGTCTGTAATAGGCCTTTGAGCCTCAATGTAGCATAGTTCAAAGGCCCACGTACGCCACATCTCTTCTGAGAGATATGCTACCAGCGCCCTAGCTTGCTTCCATTATGTTTGCAAGCTTATTTTAGTCATTATTTTATTTATAAAATGAAGCATCATTTCCGCTGCATCTCTATGTTTATGGGTATGTTTGTATTCTGTTGCGTTCCTACATAAATTCGGATGAGTGGTATCAGAGCGGGTCTGCTCTTTCTCTGTTTTTCATTTCATGTCCCCAACGTGGTTAGGGTATAAGGATTTCGATCTCGATCTGGTTGCACCCTTCCAAGATCAGCCTCGCTAACACCGATGACCCCCCATGGAGGAAGGAAAGAAAGACGAGGGAGCAGGAGATCCTATCAAAATCTTGCTCGGGGAGGCCCTCTAGAAACAGAGGAACGTGATGATGGAAACATTTTCCTAGATGCTTCAACAGTTGCCCATCGGCAGCACATCTACATCCAGCACGTCTCCCAACAAGTCTGTGACATCCTGGACAAATCCAATACCAAGTTTAGCAGAATTCCCCCCCCCCCAAGGAGAAGCTTAACGCAATGGAGACCATGGCTTCCTAAGGAGGAAGGAATGATCCAGGTGGATATCCGTGGCCACCCACCTATTCCATTTGAACTCACAACATCAATTCTTGCATCTTTTCACTTCCAACAGCTTACTATTTTTAGTAGGTTTTCGGGTCCTCCACTCTCGGATCCGTTTTGGGGCCTTAATGATCTAGGTGGATATTGGTGGCCACCCACCTATTCAATTTTAACCCCCACCATCAGTTCTTTTCATTTTCAAGTTGCAACATAACTTACTATTTTTAGTAGTTTTTCGGGTCCTAAACTTCCAGAGCCATTTTAAGGCCCTAAACGAAATTTTTTGGGCATCGTTTTTCCGACATATATGATTTTGATTGAAAACTAATATTTGCAGCAAAAATTGTAGTCCTCGGATAGATATTTATAACGATGTATCATATGCGTCAAACATAGATTATATGCTGAAGTTACGTCCGCGGGAAGTTGAAACACCAATTTACCCAAACGGGACCCACAGTTTTGGCGCTTCATCTCCTAGGGTTAGGTTTTTGGATGTTTCGGATTCTACATTGTTTCTCAACAATAAATAGGCCCTCGAGCCTCATTTCAACACAGTTCAGGGGGTTGGTAGCCATCACATCTCTTCTCAGGGATACGCTTCAGTACCCTAGCTCATCTATTTCCATTATGTCTGTAATAGGCCTTCGAGCCTCAATGTAGCACAGTTCAGAGGCCCGCATATGCCACATCTCTTCTCAGAGATACACTATCAGCACACTAGCTTGCTTCCATTATGTTTGTAAGCTTATTTCAGTCATTCTTTTATTAATAAAATGAAGCATCATTTCCGCTGCATCTCTATGTTTATGGTTATTTTTGTATTCTGTTGCATTCCTGCATAAATCCGGATCAGTGGTATCACAGCGGGTCTGATATTTCTCTGTTTTTCTTTGCATGTCCCCAACTTGGTCAAGGTATAAGGAGTTCGAGCTCGATCTAGTTGCACCCTTCCAAGATCAACCTCGCCAACCCTGACGACCCCCCATGGCGGAAGGAAAGAAAGACGAGGGAGCAGGAGATCCTATCAAAATCTTGCTCGGGGAGGCCCTCGAGAAATAGAGGAACGCGATGATGAATATATTTTCCCAGATCCTCCAACAGCTACCCACCGGCAGCACATCTACATCTAGCATGACTGTCAACAGGTCTGTGACATCCTAGACAAATCCAATACCAAGTTAAGCATAATTCCCCCACCCCGCCATGGAGGAACTTAACACAATGGAGACCATTGCTTCGTAAGGAGGGAGGAATGATCCAAGTGGATATCGGTAGCCACCCACCTATTCCATTTGGACCTGCGACATCAATTCTTGCAGCTTTTCACTTCTAGCAGCTTACCATTTTTAGCAGGTTTTCGGGTCCTCCACTTCCGGAGCCATTTTGGGGGCTCAATGATCCAGGTGTATATTTTTGGCCACCCACCTATTCCATTTGAACCCCCACCATCAGTTCATTCCATTTTCAAGTTGTAGCATAACTTACTATTTTTAGCAGCTTTTCGAGTCCTGAACTTCTTGTTGGGTGTGGAGCCTGCTTTTCTTCCTGATTCAAAGATCCTTGTTTTAGTTGGATGTATACCCCAGGAAAATTTTACTGACTGGGGTGTCCGGGGGCCAGCAGTCCCCCGGTGGGGGTTTCGGATCAATTGCCTTGTAAAAGTATAGTAATTTCTAATCAATCTGGGCCATTCATTAGGCGGATGATCTGACGGTAGAAGTTATGTTTAGTTTAGGGTTTTTTGCCCTAGAAGACAACCCCTTGCTTTTATGAGGGTATTGTATTGCGGCTGCGTATTGGTATGTGTATTCTCTGAGCGGGAAATAGATAGGGAGACTGTGAGAGAGAACAGAGGATATTACAGTGGATCTGTTGTAGGTTTTGTCTCTTCATTTTGCTGGATAATAGAAAGGAAGGACTAGCTGTTCGGGTGGACGTAGCCCAAACTGGGTGAACCACGTATATCTGTGTCTCTTTGGTTTTATATGTTTTGTGTGCTTGTATTTTCTGCATATTTTATGTGTTGCATTGCTCTGTAATATTTAATTTTCTAACACTTCTGGAGTTGTTTTGAGGCCCTAAATGACATTTTTTGGTCATCGTTTGTTCAACGTATATGATTCCGTTCAAAAAATGATATTTTCGATAACAATTGTAGTTCTCAGATAAATCTTTCTAATGATGTATCATATGCATCAAACGGAGATTTTATGCCGAAGTTATGTGCCCGGGAAGTTGAAACACCAATTTACCCAAACGGGGCCCACAGTTTTGGCGCTTCATCTCCTAGGGTTATGTTTTTGGATGTTCCAGATTCTACAATGTTTCTCAACAATAAATAGGCCCTCGAGCCTCATTGTAACATAGTTCAGGGACCTAGTAGCCATCACATCTCTTCTCAGGGATATGCTTCCAGTACCCTAGCTCATCTATTTCCATTATGTCTGTAATAGGCCTTCGAGCCTCAATGTAGCACAGTTCAGAGGCCTTCGTACGCCACATCTCTTTTCAGAGATACGCTACTAGCACCCTATCTTGCTTCCATTATGTTTGTAAGGTTATTTTAGTCATTATTTTATTAATAAAATGAAGCATCATTTCCGCTGCATCTCTATGTTTATGGGTATTTCTGTATTCTGTTGCGTTCCTGCATAAATCCGAATCAATGGTATCAGTGTGAGTCTGCTCTTTTTCTGTTTTTCTTTTCATGTCTCCAACACGATCAGGGTATAAAGAGTTCGAGCTCGATCTGTTTGCACCCTTCCAAGATGAGCCTCTCTAACCCCGACCACCCCCCATGGCGGAAGGAAAGAAAGACGAGGGAGCAGGAGATCCTATCAAAATATTGCTCGGGGAGGCCCTCAAGAAACAGAGGAATACGATGATGGATAAATTTTCCTAGATCCTTCAACGGCTTCCCACCGACAGCACATCTTCATCTAATACGTCTACTGATAGGTTTGCGACATCCTGGACAAATCCAATACCAAGTTCAGCGGAATCCCCCCCACCTCCCCATGGAGGAAATTAACGCAATGGATACCATTGCTTCCTAAGTAGGGAGGAATGATCTAGGTGGATATCAGTGGCTACCCACCTATTCCATTTGGACCCGCGACATCAATTCTTGCAGCTTTTCACTTCCAGCAGCTTACTATTTTTAGCAGGTTTTCGGGTCCTCCACTCTCGGAGCCATTTTGGGGCCTTAATGATCCAGGTGGATATTGGTGGCCACCCACCTATTCCATTTGAACCCCCACCATCAGTTCTTTCCATTTTCAAGTTGCAGCATAACTTACTATTATTAGCAATTTTTCGGGTCCTGAACTTCCGGAGCCATTTTGAGGCCCTAAACGACATTTTTTGGGCGTCGTTTTTCCGACGTAAATGATTCCATTTGAAAATTGATATTTGCAGCAACAATTGTAGTCCTCAGATAGATATTTCTAACGGTGTATCATACGTGTCAAACGGAGATTGTATGCCAAAGTTACGTCCCTGGGAAGTTGAAACACCAATTTACCAAAACGAGGCCCACAGTTTTGGTGCTTCATCTCCTAGGGTTAGGTTTTTGGACGTTTTGGATTCTACATTGTTTCTGTCTAGCCATGGAAACTGATAGTCGAAAAACAATGATTGCTATTGGGATTGAGTCACATGTTTTATAGTAGGTCATGCGAGTGTTTTTTTTCCCTTGATAAAGTTATTGGTTTCCTACTATGCATCTTGTTGTAATTCTACGGGAATCCTAAGGGTCCTGTGTAGTTAGGTAGTTAGGTAGTTAGGAAGTTAGGAAGTTAGTAGTTAGTGATAACTAAATTCTGAAGTATAAATGTAATCCATTTCAATGAATGAGATATAGAAATCACATGGTTATTATTTAACAGTGGTATCAGAGTAAGGATGAGAGGTGTTGTGGGAGATTCTTACTGTGTGTGGCAGCAACGAATTCTCCAAAACTTATGTCTGCACCCCTGCACGAATTGTGGTAGAAACACCCTTTGTAGCATTGGAGATCGGAGGCTAACAGAGGCATCAGATCTGCTCTGAATTTTCTTTGTACAACAGATTTCTTTTGGGTGGTCGGCGGAGTCTTGCTGAAGGTATTATTGTGACAGTGGCAGCGACACTCTTTTGCAATAGATTCAAACCCAGTGTAGCAGCATTGGTTTTGGATCAGTAAGTTTAAAAGAATAAATTCAATATTTTTTTTAATAAATTTGTGGCTGAAAGATGAAACAAGGTTTTTTTTTATCAAAGAAAAACCTCTGCAAGTTAAAAACAAAGTTTTTTTTAGAGAAGTGTGAGCCCGCTCTGTTAGTGAAAAACAGATTTTTTTAAATCTCTGTTGATGATTGCATAATTTTTTTGTGGTTGAATCAGGATTTTTTTTTAAGATCAAATCAGATTTTTAAGATGAATTCCTTGGTATATTTAATTGGGGTTGTCCTTTCCAGAAAGAAAAATTACCAGGAGTGGTTTAGGAAATTTAAAAATACTCTTATCTTTAATGATTTATGGGATGGAGTCTATGAAGGAGAAGGAGAAAATGCACCAGTGCAACCTGATGATCGGAAACAACTCGCAATCTAGAAAAGTAACGATAAGAAGGCCTTTGCCTTAATATCTGCTTCAGTCTCATAAGAGGTAAGTAGATACATTACTCAGAGTAAAACAACTTATGATGCCATAGAAAAACTAAAAGAGATTTATGATTCACATTATGAATTGGAGATAATTCAGTTAGTGTTAAAGTTATTTAATCTAGAAATGAACGATAATGATCCTCTAAAACTTGCCTCTAAAATTAAAGCCATCAATCATTGTTGGAACAGGGTCTCCTACAAAGCTGTGAAACTGGTCCATTTTGTATATTTTTTATTATATTTAGTCTAAAGCAGGGATTTTGGGGTGGATCAAAGCCCCTAAATCATTATAAATAGGTCAAGGGTAGACCAAGAGTCCACAAACCACCGTTTACAGACTATTGGATGCATAGGCTAAAATAGTATAAGTAATTGAACCTTTTTGAGTTGTAGGACAGGCTAAGAATGAGAATAGATTGCTGCTAAGTGAAAATTGATACATCTGGTTAGGGTTGTTGGGGAAGGACTCTTGTTGCTGTGTGCACGAAGATTCCTTGTCCTGCTATGTGCGGACCCTATTGTTGTGTACGCAGGTTGGGATTTGGGTATTGTAAGTGGATCTGAATGATTAATGAATGCAGATATTGTTGGATATCTGAATCTGTTTGAATTACTCTGTGATGCTTGGTTGAATAATATATGTATATGTGGTATTGATTTAAGCTGTGAATATACTTATGTTACTTGTTTATGTTGCGATCTGGGACTGTTTTGTTACATTTTTTGCAAGAAGATCTGGAATAGCTATGTTATATTTATCTAAGTTCATTACAGTGAGTATCATTGTGATTAAGCACGTGGATGTGGAAGGAATCTGTAGATCTAGGCTCTATAATATAAGATCAGGTTTCTATAAGACTGAACGCAGCTCAGCTTGACTTACCTACCCTCTCCCAAGGTGCGGAAACCTAGTTCCAGCACCCACCCATACTACTTCAGGTGAGACTTTAGCCTGCGCAAGTAGGTCACTTGTAATATTCCTAATTAGCCCAAGCTAATAGGAATATTCAATTTTGTTTTTATTTTCTTGTTTAAGAATAAAATTGTAAAGGAGGAAAAATTAAACTCCTTAAGCAACAAAATAAATCAATGCCCATGTGAACAATGCTAAATCTAGGCTGCCTTAATAAAATTCCCTCAAATGTGAAAAGGGATTGTGACAATTGACTTGGTCAACATGACCAAATCTACAGCGTTGTCCAAATGCAATGAACCTAGAGGAACAACGTGTTGGAAATGTTGTCATTGATGGCAAATGAGATAAAAAGGGGGAGCACCTGAAATAGCAACAAAGCAGCAGTGAGGTAGCAGAGACAAGCAGTGAATTAGTGGGCTCAGAACTGCATAGGATTGCATAACAGAGGAGAAGGGCCAATCGATTAAAGATCTGGCCACTAGAAAGTTGTAAGCACTTCACTGTATAATGAAGATTTGTTCCAGCGTTAACGTGAATTTGTCAAGTTGAGTTCTGTGCGAATTTTGTCTTGAAAATCTGCTTGTATGTTCAGTATTGACAATGTGTTCCTCATGAATCCTTGTGACCAATATGAACCACTGGGTTATGTGTGAATACGCCGTCGAACCCTCAGTGGAACACAAATTGACTATGTGGAATGTATGAGCCGTGTGAGCTCTATCTTTAGAACCCTGTATAGAAGTTTAACTGGATGCTCCGTGCTCTAAAACCAAGGCGATAATCTAGTGTAATTGCATAAACTCCTGAAGGCTCGTAGTTATACACCTCTGTGTAATGGCACAATTCTTGCTATATGCTTCTATATAAATATGGAAGGTCTAACGATGCCTTGGTATTGATTAGTCTATGAGTCTCGGTGTTGACTGTATGATAGAACCCATTTAAATAATAAAGGTCGGAAAGAATCCCATCCATTGATCAACCATGGTGGTGAGAGCCGAACTGAAGGCTGGTGATTTGGGGTGACAGAACCTTGGAAGCACAGAGTAATGGAACTGTGCGTTATATATATAGTAGGACCGTGTTGAAACACCAAGGACCAAGGCCACTTATAAAAGAGAAAAACAAGGCGAGGACGAAACCTGGAGCGTGAGAGAAAGATGGAACCGTGACCGAAGTGAACAGTGAATGTGGTTTGGAGCTGAAGGGTGGTTTTCATTGCACCACCTTTCGTCGGGCAGGCAGTTTTCTCCATTCACAAGCGATATCATAGATTGATCGACGCGTGTCCCCGACCGACATTGCAAAACCGCCTCCCACTGCGCGCCATCGCACATTATTGTTCGTGCAAGTAGCCCGTGCGATATTCGTTGGATCGTCAAGGCCGAGGCAATGTGATAACAACCGTTGGATGGGCGCGTGGATTTATCGAAGGTACGATTTGACTGTGTTGACCCCACATTGGCAATGTGTTGTGTGTGTGGGCCCAAATCAAATATATATTAAGGTTTACGAGTTAATAAGGTATGTGCAAATCATTGCATTGGCAAAGATAAATACAGTTGTAAAGTTAGCGCCATATGAAATATATGCGTTGTTAACCATATCGGGATGCTCTAACATTGAACGGAGGCGTGACCATATATTGATATATATTAAGGTTACGAGTTAATAAAAGGACGCTGAGTATTGTTGGACTTTGTTGTAACATTTCTGGTAATTAAAGAACGTCGTAATTCATGTATTGATATATATATATATATATATATATATATATATATATCTATATATATATATATGGGGGCGCATATGTATACGTAATGGTGTCGGGCTATAGCTATAGAGGAATGTTGAATTAATATCTCAATTCTTTGAATTAAGATATTAAAATAGTCCAGACTTATTTTTTTGAACTTTGCGTAGAATAAGAGTGTGTGAGATTGTCGGACTTGTGAAGTGAAAATCTAAATACGGTTGTATCACGCACAGAAATTCGGTATATGCACTTTATATGCCAAAGAGAAGGGATGAAATTGTGGGACTAACATAGGTAAACAAAGAATGTAAGAACGAAAAAGTCACGGGAATTTTTACACGCATGATGAACGAAATATACGAGTAGTCACTCAACAACTGAAAAGACAAATCCAGTAAATCCAAAATCTAGAAAAGGAGCTGAGTGGAATTGAGATGTATAATTGAAAAATGTAAATGTAAATATTTTTTTGTTTGTGATGCAAAGGCAAGTATCCTAAGGAAAAGAAAAATCCCACTGTAGCATGAAATTTTGTACATTTTATTATAATTTTAAATTGAGTTGGATAAAGGAATGAGAAGACAAAAGTCAAAAGGTCAGGACTATTCAGTTCAAATTCCCTAAGGAATGTAAAGAGTTGTGTGATGAACTCTATATATATAATATCACATTGATATGAAAGTGAGAGAGAGAGAGAGTAAAATAGAGAATGCAGAGTATAGAGGAGTGAGACAGAGAAGCTTAAGAGAAGCAGAGCAGAAAGAGATGTTACAAAACAAAGCTGATATCTGAGGTAAATCAGCAAACATTCAGTTTGATAAATTGAGGAAGTTGGAGCTTCCCTATCAAGTTGCAGCTTGATAGCGTCGGTTGTAGTGATGAGGTTGGAGCCTCGTAGGTTGGTGCCTGCAGAAAAACAGTGGTGAGAGGGAGTTGGAGCTTGCCTTTGCATCACAACAATAATAAGATGTGGTTTTCTCCCTTTATGGGTTTCCACTTATATCTGGTGTTTCTGTGCATGATGTTTATGTGTTGATCTAATTTATATCATCTTCTTAATACCTGTTGCTCTCATATTAAGTCTAATGTTATATCATATTAATACTTGTTGCTCACAGTCTAAGATTAATCATATTTTAAGTTTGACATGAAATGAAAGTGTAAATAAGTTTTAATGAAAAGTTGAAAAAAAAAAAAAAAACCATGAATATGTTAAACTGATTCACCCCCCCCCCCCTCTCAGTTTAACTAAGGGTTCAACACAACGTAGTTCTAGTTGGAGGGTTCCAATGTGAAAGGAGCTAAACCTTTTGAGATGGTTTAGGGTTTGCAAGGCTTTAATCCTATAAATGAGAGATGAGAGCAGCATGAGAAGGTTGTTGAATATATTGTATTGAAAGGATTTGTCTGTTTAGACACTCCTCATTCTCTAGCTGTTTAGTTGAGAATTGTGTTGTTTAGCATAAGGAACTCCTGTTTAGGAATCCTCCTCTTTCTTTGAGATACCTCTTGGAAGATTCTTGCTATCCGTGGTCCACTATTAGGCATTTTTCCAAGCTTATTATTCCAACTACAATTCAGATCTTGTTGAGGGTTTGGTTGTCCTTATGAGCAGCAGCAAGTGGAAGATAGATCTGCTCAGATATATGCATATATAGCCTCTCTTTCCACTGGGAAAAAATTCTATCCCATTGGAAAGAGTGTCTTAGACCATTGGAGCTCCAGATCCATACCTTGGCATTAGGCCAAAGTCTTCAAAAATCCTACAGTGCATTTTTTTCCCCAGATCTACATTATTTTGCAAGAGAAGAGTTGCAGGGTGTTTGGCAACTATTTGGAGGAGATATCTCTGATGTGGAGGAGTCTTCCTTGCACTGTGGTGATCCATGGATTAGCCAAATAATCCATGTATGCTTCAGATCTGTTTTATTCACTACTACATTTGCTTCAGAAATTATGAATCATTCTGCAGATCTGCTGCAGTAGATCTCATATCTACTCTTTGTGCTTCATGTTTTGCTGAAAAACCCAAGGGGTATGTAAAATAGAGACATTCTAGTGTACAGATCTGCTATAGATCTAATATTTTGTACACAGATCTATCCTATATCTGAGTTGTAACCTACAACTATTGTTTACTCATAAAAATAGCACTTTCATGGCTTTGTGGTGAAATATATTTGTTGTAGCACCTCTTTTAGAGGGTTTTTCTCCGTAAAGTCTCTTTCTTCCTCCTGTACATTAATTGGGCTTTACTGTAAATCTAATTTATCATTGTATAAGTTATTTTCAAGCTATCATATTGGCCTACTACTACTACTATCTAGAACTGTGTTATTTTCTGGGCAGTGTTCTTTTATATTGTTGCAGTCCCTCCTTTGGTTATTTTTCAAGCAAACTAGGTGTGGGAGATCTGTTTAACCCACCTAGAAGGATTTATTTATAATATTCTCTTGGATTTAGGAGTTAGATACTCATATCTAAGGGATCCAAGTTTTGGTCTCAAATCCTATAGCAGTAATTCCTGTAAAATGTGTTTTCCAGTCATGCCTTGCTAGCAGATCCCAATTTGGGATATTACAATGGTATCAAAGAAGCTTTCTTGTCACAGCCTATGATCTGCCTTTTTGAAGAGCCAATATGTCTTTTCATGGGAGGAAATAACTGATGAAGAAATTTGGTTACACCAGAGACACAGAAGTAAAGGGTCCAAACCCTTTATCTGAAATCTTGCAGAGAGAAGAGCTCTCAAAAACTCTTTCTCAAGCTATGCATGAACTGAAGGGAGAAATCCGGGGGATGAAGAGCGGAAGACATGCATATCCCTCAGAAGGATCCTTACATCAAGAAAGCCCCGTTACTTCCTACCATTTATGTGAGCATTCAACCACACAACCAGATCTGCAATGTTGGAACATGCCCACTTTCTTGTCAAAGAAAGGAGGGAGGGGAGGAACACCAAAGGAGGAATATCTTGGTGATTATCTCCAAGAATATGAATCTCAATCAGAGAGATTCAAGGAGCATCTCAGTTTCCTAGATTTCTGTCAACTCAAAGAAGAAATATCCAGCAGCTACAGTAGGAGGGAATTGTGCATGCAGCACACTTTGGGTAGATCCTCTCTACCTACATTTGATGGATCACCTAAAGACTCATCCAAGTCTTAGGTAAAGAAGCTTGACACATACTTACAGCTGCATCAATTATCAGAAGAAGAATCCTTGAAAGTAGCAACGCTACATCTTCAAGGGAAGGCTTATGCTTGGTGGCTGTTTGAGTCCTCTTCCTTGAAAGGGAGAAACATCTCTTCTTATGCAAGATTCACTAGGAGACTAGTGAAAATATTTGATGAGGAGAAGGGAGAGAGAAAGTAGAGGAGATCCTCCAGCGCTGTGCAAGAATGAGGAAACATGTTTTCATGTGGAGATGGAGATGAATAAATGGCTTCCATTAGAATTATTCTTGAACCTTTGCAAGGAATTCCAAAGGCTCTTGCATATGGAGGACATGAGCAGCCAGTGTCTTTGCTAAGAGACAATGTGACAGAACAAAGGAGGGGTCACATAGTTGATCCACTATCAAAATATGGGGCAAGGGCTCCAACCAAAGGCACTCTTACACCATTAAGATGGGTCTCCAATTTTCATGGTACTTCCACACAATAATCTGAGATGGATTTGCATAGTGGAAGCAGTAATGAAATGTTCCAATCTGTTGTTCACATGGGAATGAGCCATGAGACATCATTATCCTATGGTATGCCATCCGAAAGACCACCTGAGTCAGATTTGATGAAGGATGTTTCATACATGGATGCTCCTTTCATAGATCTAAAGGAGGAAGGAGCATTAGAATACCATGCTACAGCGCTGAGAGTATGGGGCAGGTACAAAGAAAGGGAGAGAATTTTCCCTTTGACCTCATTATCTATCCTCACCTCTCAAATTGCGTTGAGAAGATATGCTACAAGAAGAGAGAATCACACCATCATGAAGCATGAGAGGCAAGACTTGAATCAGAAGACAAACTTTCTTGAAGAACACTCTTCCCTTCATGAAGAGAGATGGTGGTCTCACATGCATGCTTTGGCCAAAACAAAAAGGCCTTGGATAGATGATAGCCCCCCATGGGAGACTAAATTCCAAAAGCTTCCTTCTTCTTTGAAGCATGTACATGAGCAAGGACGGTAGCAAGGATGGTTTGGAAACCTTCCACTTTGTACCTTTGGCATGGGAAATGTCAATGGGGAGGACAACAACATGGAAAATACTTCATATGACACACTATCAGCACTGTCATTGTTGGGCACCTTAGATCCCTATTGGAAATCCCAACTGTTGGTGGAATATTCCAAGGATCTTCATACTTGCATGATTCCTGATGACTGGTTGCATGACGGATGCTATTCAATCCTTGATGGAGTCATCCATAATCATGGTAGGATATTCTTGTCTAGAGCTTCCAAGATCAAGGAGAAGTTACTATAGAGGGCTTATGAAGAGTTCAAATTCAGCCTCACCTATTCCGTGAAGCTCAACAATATCATTTTGAGGAGCTACTATTGGGAGGGCCTTGAAAGAGAACTATAGCAAGATTGTCAAAGATGCATGGACCTTGTGGAGTTGGAGCAGCAACATGACTCTAAGAGTTGAATCAACCCTCTCTTTCTTTCCTTGAAGAAGAGAGTAGATCTATGCACCACTCCATTGATATGAGGAGGATTGTTGGTGAAGAGCATGTTCATAGTACATGTGTTTTATATTTTTATTTCGTGCATTCTTACACCATGTTATTGCAAGCCATGACTCCAAGGAGGAGTGATATACTTTGTAAATCTCATGGTAATTGTTGGGCCACCACAAATTCTGAGTTTGGCCACTCCCTTGGTTTGCAAAGGGAGATTTTCTTTCATGATGGGTGCTTCCCAAAGGCACCAAATATATCTCACATTTTCTGCAATAGTGAGATGACTTGGGTAGCAAGTAAGTGGTGGGAAAACCACTCACCACATCTTGGTTTGATGCAAACAGGGGATGTTCTACACTGGTTCCACATGTGGGACTATGATCCACCTCCTTGCGCGCACATTTTTGTTTGTTTGTACATTGTTTTGATTCCCTATATTGATGATGCACTTTTACTTTTCATGGGGATGAATGGAGGAAGGAGAGAAGGCATGCATGTGCCCTATGGGATGAATACACTCCCTATACTTTCTATCTTATATTTGAGGGAGGGCATTGAGCAAACCATGGTTCTTTCATGTGATTCATTGTTTCTGTATGGGAGGAGTTGTTTGCATCTGATGAGGACATTATGGGGACAAGTCCTGGATGGATGGGTTGGTGATCACTTAGCTTATGAGAGAAGCTTATCTTTTGTTTGTGACACCAATGAAGGAAGAGATGAGTTGCAGAATTCACCTTATCAGTTGCTTGAGGACAAGCAACATTTTGGAGGGGAGGACTGTAATATTCCTAATTAGCCCAAGCTAATAGGAATATTCAATTTTGTTTTTATTTTCTTGTTTAAGAACAAAATTATAAAGGAGGACAAATTAAACTCCTTAAGCAGCAAATAAATCAATGCCCATGTGAATAAGGCTAAATTTGGGATGCTTTAATAAAATTCCCTCAAATGTGAAAACGGATTGTGACAATTGACTGGGTCAACAGGACCAAATCTACAGCGTTGTATAGATGTAATGAACCCAGAGGAACAACACAGTTCCAGTTGGAGGGTTCCAATGTGAAAGGAGCTAAGCCTTTTGAGATGGTTTAGGGTTTGCAAGGCTTTCATCCTATAAATGAAAGAGGAAAGCAGCATGAGAAGGTTGTTGAACATATTGTATTGAAAGGATTTGTCTGTTTAGACACTCCTCATTCTCTAGTTGTTTAGCTGAGAATTGTGATGTTTAGCACAAGGATCTCCTATTTAGGAATCCTCCTCTTTCCTTAAGATACCTCTTGGAAGAGTCTTGCTATCCGTGGTCCAATATTAGGCATTTGGCCAACATTATTCTTTCAACTAGAATTCAGATCCTGTTGAGGGTTTGGTTTTCCTTATGAGCTACAACAAGTGGAAGATAGATCTACTGAGATATATGCATATCTAGCCTCTCTTTCCACTGGGAAAACCTTCTATCCCATTGGCAAGAGTGTCCTAGACCATTGGAGCTCCAGATCCATACCTTGGCATTAGGCCAAAGTCTTCAACAAGCCTACAACACATTTTTTGCCCCAGATCTGCATTATT
Organism: Pinus albicaulis; assembly: GCA_034641835.2. NCBI lineage: Eukaryota > Viridiplantae > Streptophyta > Pinopsida > Pinales > Pinaceae > Pinus > Pinus albicaulis. The sequence goes on from CM076574.1 coordinate 1,409,734,695, forward strand.
TTGCAAGAGAAGAGTTGCAGAGTGTTTGGCAACTATTTGGAGGAGAGATCTATGGTGTAGAGGAGTATTCCTTGCAATGTGGTGATCCATGGATTAGCCAACTAATCCATGTATGTTTCATATCTGTTTTATTCACTACTACATCTATTTTAGAAATTCTGAATCATTCTGCAGATCTACTGCAGTAGATCTCAGATCTACTCTCTGTGCTTCATGTTTTGCTGAAAACCCCAAGGGGTATGTAAAATAGAGACAGTCTAGTGTACAGATCTGATATAGATATAATATTTTGTACACAGATCTGTCCTAGATCTTAGTTGTAACCTACAGCTACTGTTTACTCATAAAAATAACACTGTCATGGCTTTGCAGTGAAATATATTTGTTGCAGCACCTCTTTTAGAGGGTTTTTCTCCATAAAGTCTCTTTCTTCCTCCTATACATTAACTGTGCTTTACTGTAAATCTGATTTATCAGTGTATGAGTTATTTTCAAGCTATCATATTGGCCTACCACTACTACTATCTAGAAATGCGTTATTTTCTGTGTAGTGTTCTTTTATATTGCTGCAGTCCCTCCTTTGGGTATTTTTCAAGAAAATTAGGTGTGGGAGATTTGTTTAACCAACCTAGAAGGATTTATTTCTGATATCCTCTTGGATTTAGGACTTAGATACTCATATATAAGGGATCCAAGTGCTGGTCTCAAATATTGTAGCAGTGATTCCTAGAAAATGTGTTTTCTAGTCATGCCTTGCTAGCAGATCCCAATTTGGGATATTACATCACTGCCGAAAGGGCCAGTAGTATAGAGGTTTGTTGGAAAACCTTGAACCTCCGAACCTAGGTCAGGACCCCTCGAGCAAAAAAATGGTTCCATGGCCAGGACATGAATCATTTTGAGAGAGGGATCGGGTAATGCCAAGGTTGTACTGGAAGCTGGAGAGAAAGGAAATTGATGAATGGTTTGAACAACAAGTTCGAGAATTTTCCGTAAAGGAAAACCGTAGTGAGATGTTGACCACCGAAGAGTGGAAGAATAAGTATATTTTTATAGATATCTACGAGATATTCTTTGTAACAATTGCAATCGAGCTCCAGGAGTGGCTCACAAGACTAGTGGAGTTTCAAAAATGTTGGAAGGACGAGCGGATCACAGAGTGGACCCCTGAACTCATCCAACAGTTAGAGAAGACTGAAAATACCATCACTCACATAGTGGAGCATTGGGTAGACAGTGTGTTAGGAGGATTTGTGATAGAATTTTCCATCGATCAGTTTGTATCCTACTCTGAAGCAGAGCGAAGATTCTTCACGGGGTTCCGAGGTAAGTTTCTAAAGACCTTACCATTACTGATCAAGATATTATTATGCGAAAAGAGTATTTTGTGTAGCCATACCGATTGAATGACCCCTGATATGGATGTGAGCACAACGTGAAGTGGAAAATACTACAGGACCAACCTAGAAGGAGATAGATCTGTCTACAGTCTGGTAAGGGAAGTAGCTTCACAGAGTCCTCCAGCCACACCACTTTTGAACCAGCATAGGGGTAAGAATTCACCTACACGTCCACTGCCACCACCAGAAGACAACATGGCCACGCATATGAAGTTACCCACCTTTAAGGGTGTAGGATATGAAAACATCGATCAGTTCTAGTTTGTCACAGAGTCGGTATGGACTGCGCAGAATGTAGCTAGTGATGCGGTGAGGTGGGCACAACTATCCCTTTCCTTTGAAGGAAAAGTGTTGGATTGGTACATGGGATACATCGGAAAACATACGAATGCAACAATTGAGGAGGTTAAGAACTCTTTGAAGCAACCATTCAAGAAGCATAATTCCTACTTGCAAATAGTGGTTGATCTCAAAGATTTCAAGCAAGGGCCTGCTAAATCTATGTGGGAGGTCGATCAACGGCTGAAGAAAGAAATTAGAGAAGGAGGATTTCAATATGATGATAGAAAGCATACAGAACGGCTCATCTCCATGTTACTGCCTCACCTACACACACATATGTGTCACCAAACTTTCGACTCGCAGGTGAAAGCCTTCGAAGCTGCGATGAAGTTAGAAGCTGCACCTCGAGATGAGACCCAGCTGGGCATCCAACAGATCCAAGGGCAGCTAGAAGCAATGCACATGGAGATCCAGAACCTACGACAAGAGTGAGGAACAAAAGCTAGCCCTAAAATGTGGTGCATACGATGCAGGGTGAATGGTCACACCAAAGATAACTACCCTCTACTAACAGACTACATTCAAGTAGGACGACCTAGTCCACGGCACCCAGGATCAAGCAGAGGACTTAGTCCATTGCATCCAGGATCTAGCAGACCTGCGTTGTGGTGTGAGGATTGTCACGTAGCCAGCCTACATGATACAATCCATTGCCCTTGCCTAGGTTCGTACGTCCTAGAAGTAAAATAACAGTGGTGCAGGTTTTCTAGTTAGTAGGACATGATGAGCAGAATTGTCAGACATATGATTTAATGATTAATCAAGGAAACTTATAAAGAGTACAATCAGACCCTGTGTCACCGAGAACCTCCGCAGGTATAGGTGGTTCCCCATCAAGGGGCAGGGGAGGAGGGCACGGTGGAAGTGAAAGATGGGGACGAGGTCAGCTAATCTGTTATGTTAAACACACACATGGTGTGAGAGAAAGATAAACACACACAACAGGAGACTCAACACACAATAGAAGGATAAGCGTGTAGCTCTATTATTTTTCCATTATACATGATGTACATTTATAGTACAATGGTGTGACTCTTGTTTTCACATTCCAAGGTCACTTGGACTCCATTGTGACTTTTCGCATTCCACACCTACCCATGGAGGATTAGGTGTTCCAACATTCCCCCCTTAATCCGAAGGGGTATGTGTGGGTCCAAGAAGAGAGTTGTAATACACATCTACAAAGTATACATGGCAACACTTGGGTTGAATCAACTCTCTGAAATGTTGGAAAAAAAGAGGTGGTTTAAGGATGACCACCAACATTGGAACGCAACACTTTCTACAGTTCCCGGAACTCTTCCAAAATAGGCAAGAAGCTGAAATCTTCTACTAGAGGAATTGTCCCTCATAAAAAAGGGAGACCTTCAACCTAAAAGAAGGGAGGTCTACAACTTGTGATGGTTTAAGGATGACCAAAAACACTGGAATGCTTGAAGCATTTCCTGGAACTCAACCAAAGCTGGAAACAAGCTGAAGGCTTCTGCTAGAGGAAGTGTCCCTCATATATGAAAGGGAGACCTTCAACCTAAAAGAAGGGAGGTCTACAACCTGTGATGGTTTAAGGCTGTCCACCAACCAAAGGCATGCTCATGGGCATCTGTGTCTTTGGCTACAACTCTGAATCTGGAATGACGAATTGTGGCTCAGGCTCGCTTGAACTGCTATGCCTCTGGCTACAACTCTGAACATAGAATAAGATATTGTGGCTCAGGCTCGCTTGATCTGACGTCGAAGCTTGTAGATGACCACCATTTTCCCCCTGTCAGGGACAAGGTGAGATGATGGTGAAAACTCAACTACAAGTTTGCTCAATATTCGTGAACAAGTTCTGACATGCAACTTAAACATCTTCTTGGCTATTGATGCCCATTGCCAAGAAGCGATCCATCCAAGATGAATCTTTGTTCTTGTAGGAGGCTTGTTTCTGAAGCATCTGTGTGAAGAATGGTTGTGCCGACCACAATGCTTGCATGGATGAAGATCAAAACAATGATCTTTCATATGGCCAACTCAATCACAGTGTTGGCATTTTACAATTTTCTATTGTTGTTGTGGAAGCGGAGCAGGATCTAGAACAGCTGCAGGTGAACTATCATACAGGAATCTGACACTATGAAATATGATGGGCTTGGTGTAGTCTGGAATATGAAATGACACATCCTTTTCATATCCAAGACCAGTTCTGTGCTTGTTGTGGACAAGCTCTTCCCAAGGTCTGATGATGGGCTTGAGAAGTGCAGGCTGAGCTACTGCATCTGCATGTAAATTTGCTCTAGTACAAGGAACTGAATGGGAATCAACTGGAACTTTATTGAATTGCTGCTGATGGGAGTCTTTCACAGTGTTCTGAATAGAAACAGGTTCAGAATGGTGACTCTTTTGCTAAATTTGATCTTGTTGAAGCTGAGATTCCAACTGAAAAAACTCAATCTTTTCTTGTGCATCTTGCAAACAACTTTGAATGTTACAAATAGCATTCTTGCATATTTTTACCATATCATCAACATTGGAATGAATGAGATTATTCAACAACTTTAATACCTCATTGATTTTAGCCATTTTTCAACAACTTAGGCTCAAAATAAAGGGTGTCGGCTTCAACCGAAAATGCACCCGTTTACAATGTGATTCAAATTTCTTTCAATGAATACAAATGACTCCAAATAATTTCCAACTATGGAAATCTCAAAGTACAAAATGTGCTCCTCAAATCATGGAGGACCTCAAGGTATAGACTTGGCTATCTAACCGACAAGAAAAAATGACTTATATCAACAAATTTTCAACTCAAATACTGATTGCAACTATGAATGAAGAAGCAATACAATGTCAGTTCGATACAACATTTCTGCAAAAAAGTGCAGCAAAACACTTGTGCAAGAAGCCTTTATGGCAGTTGATTTTCTTCTTCAAGGAGTTGTTTGACACCAAAAGCAACTCAACTCAACTCAACAAAAGGAGGAGGTTCACAAGCTTGGATGCTTGACCTTGTTGTACTGTAGAATGCAATATAGATTAAAATAAAGTCCACAAATCAGAAATTCTGTGTGGCCAAAATATGAATGCCACTGTTGTTTTGAAACTGAGGATCAATTTGTCTTCACATGTAAATTTCTTCAGAAAATCAGGCTTATGTCAATGCCACAAATTATATAATGTAAGCTGCACTTTTCTTCATTATGTGTACAGCCCATTTGCTTCATATGTCATTTCCTCATTTCCTGTTGTTCATTTCCTCTCTTCCTCTCTCTCTGCTATTTTTTTTTTTTTTTTTGAAAAAAAAAATAGTGAAAATAGAAGTAAAACTAGGGAAGGTATTGTTTGTAAAAAAAATTTAAAAATAAATGATTTTCAAATTTAAATGGGAATGGAAATAATAAAAAAGGGAGGGTGATTTATTAGGAGGACACTTTGCGAGGGACTGCTCGAATCCCACTAGGAAATCTTACCAATATTGTAGACAGTTGGATCATGCAATTGAAGACTGTCCAATCTTGATAGCAAAAATGCAGGAAAAGTAATTGACACCTACGCAGAATGCGCAAAGAGTTAAGGCTGAGCTGCGAGACAAAGATTCGAGTGTGAATGTGGTGACACGCAGTGGGATGGCCACTAGGGGACCTGAGGAGGAGGCTGCAATGGAACCTCTAATCCATCAAGTTTTTAGTAAACAAGAAGTTTTGGACCTTAAAAAGGGGAAAGAAACATTTATCACAGCTCGCAAGGACTTTACTGATTCAGAGGCAACTACTACCCGGCCACCTGCAAAACTCAAGGCAAATGAGGAGGTCAAGCCCTTTTTGTAGGCATGTATGAAGCTGCTGCGCAATGCAAAGGCTATGGAGAATCTTCAGGCATTAATAGATAGCTGCACCGCATGACCCAATCTACCTCCAGAGGTCAAGGATGTGCACAAGCTATATAGGTATAAGAAACGCACCGGAAGGGAAATGCAGTTGTCTGCGCAGATCGGTGACCACAAAATGAGTCAGGTTATTTTGGACCTGGGGTCAGATGCGAACATGTTACCTAACAAAATTTGCAATGAATGGGAGAGCCTAAGTTGGAATGGTCCACTATTCAACTACGCCTGGCCAATCAGTAAAAAATCATCCCACTAGGAAGATTGTCTAAAATTACTGTGGATATCGTAGGAGTAAAGGCCCGAGCCGACTTTGAAGTAATAGAAATTGTAGAAGACGCAGACCCCTACCCTACGCTATTAGGATTGGTCTAGGCCATAGATATGGATGATCCAAGTTATTAAGGATGTCACCGATCCTGAAACAGCCAAGATTGCTGAGATTTGCCTACGCTCCACGTTCTTCAGTTTTCAAGGGGAATTCTATGAGCAAGTATCAGGTGTCACAATGGGATCTCTACTATCCCCTATTGTCGCCAACCTATACATGGAACATTTTGAGAAAAAGGCCCTTGCCTCTTATCCCTTAAAACCTGAATGGTGGAAAAGGTTTGTGGATGACACCAACATAAAATGGGCCCACGATAGAGATAATCTTGAAGGATTTTTCAACCACCTCAATTCCATTTCCACAGAGATTAAGTTCACAATGGAGGTCGAAGAAAATAGGAGCATTTAGTTTTTGGAGATTCTGGTCACTATGAATGAGGATGGAACACTTGGGCACCAGATGTTTAGAAAGAAAACCCATACTGACAGCTATCTCCATGCTGAATCCTACCATCACCCGGCACAAAAGTTTGGTGTCCTTAATATCCTAGCCGTCAGAGCCATGAGTATTTTTGACACCAAACACTTGAGCGAGGAAATCAGTCACCTTTCAGCCATTTTCAGAGATTTAGGTTATAAATATAGTGATATCAAAAAAGCCCTGGAAAGGGCTAAGGGTTCGATCTTACCTCAGAATCACCATGAACAAAAAGAAAATATGGGAAGAGTTGTTATACCATACATTAAGGGGGTTACTGATAAAATAGCCAAGCTCATAAGAAAGAACAAGATTTTCGCTCAATTTTCAGCATTAGGGACGATTAGGCAACAGATGCGATCAGTCAAGGATGACATAAACCCTGAAAAACTTAAGGAGTGTACAAGATTAATTGTTCATGTGGAAGGAGTTATATCGATGAGACTAGGCGTTCACTTCAGAAAAGACTTAAGGAGCATGAAGCTGATATCATATATGAAAGATCACGCACCTCAGCCCTTGCAGAACACTCCTCGAAGACCAAACATCAAATACGACTGGAAGATGCAACAATCATTGCGAAAGAAGGGCACTATAAAAGAAGGAAAATAAGAGATGCCCTGGAGATCATAAAGCATCCAGATAATCTTAATAGGAATAGTGGAGTTGAAATTAGTGACACTTAGAGGCCCCTTATTCGATAGATCTGCTCCTCCAAAAACGCCTGCCAGTAAGGTATAGTTTTTAACCTCAGGTATGTCCCTCCCCCTTTGGATTCTTAGGTAGTTTTAGTTTTAATGAACTAAAAAATGCTAGTAATCATCCCTATTTATTAATTAATCTTTATTTGGTTAAAATTAAAAGTTAATTAATTAATCAATAATTATTAGGATTTTATTCTATATTCAAATTATAAATAAGCTTAATACTCTAATTAAATTAAAATTAACTATTTAATAAAACTAAATATATAATAGATTAAAATGATATATTAAAAAACTTAATATATCCTTTTAGTTCAATTATATACTTATGTTTTTTTAAATCTTTTATTAGAATAATTAATCACCTCATTGTTTTTACTTTTTAACTTTTTCCTTATTAATATTTAAATTAGTCTTTAGATTAATTATATAATAAAATTAGATATATAATAGATTATAATGATATATTTAATTAACTAAATATGTCCTTTGAATCAATTATATATTTACATTTTATTAATGCGTTAAATTAAATTAACTTATCCTCCATCTTTAATAATATTTTACATTTATTTAGTTTCTCTAATAAAAGAAAAAAAAATATTAGGAATTTAATTATTATAATTACTAGAAAATAATAAAATTATTAAAAATAGAAAAGTATTAAAATATTTCTGGTTGGCCCTTTTCTAGAAATCTACTTCCACCTCTATTAATGGTCTAAGTTTTTTCTCTCATTTCTTCATTCAAAGTATGTCCTGATGATGGATCCCCGTTGGGATTCGAAACGTCGACACTCATTTTCTAGCACTGTGGATAATCTGGAAAGCTCTTTAAAAGATATGGATGATATCATCAACCTCAAAAAGAGAAGCATGGTGTTTGAGAATAACGGTACAAGGGTGATAGTACTATTAGATCCTGCGAAAGGTGAACGATACACAGAGCCAGTGCACGATGAAGAGGAGGTGGATCACATTTATAAGTTGACTATGTAGGACAAAGATTGGATCAACCCCACGGCGGAAGGAGTACTCTGCTGGGAAAATGACAATGAGTGCTTCTCTGACTCTGATGGGGAGAAGGAGAATTGGAAAAACCGATTGCACGATGTCTCGACGCTGCGATGTCTTCGAGTCACAAGGGACTTCCGCTGCATTTCCTCAAAGGTAAGAGACCTACTCTACTTTGATGGTTCTGGTAGCATTAAGGAATTTTTATGAGCATTCGAACTAGAGGTTCCCATGGGATGAAGGCTATGGGCCCTTAAGCTAGCCATGCGAGGGGTACCTTCACAGTGGTGGGAAACGCATAAGGAGGCATTCCAGGATATGATGATCCTACGATTTGAAGCCCCAACTGGTGTGCAGGTCAAAACATTCCTTGGATCGAAAGATCCACGTGAATATTTGTCTGCATGGGAAGAACAATGGCATGACAGGACGGCTAAGGAGTGGGTTCACCTGCTGATTCATGACCTAGGGCCGCTTCCATCTGCATGGTACATATATGCAAAACTACATCGACGCACCTGCCACTGGGGGACGTTGAAGGAAGAATTCTGAGGAACATTTGGGTTAGTAGGGGAGATCGGGGTGCTTGACGTAGTTCTACGAGACATTGATGCTGGGTTATGGGGTAAATCACAGCTAGTTATCGCACCGGAAATACCCACACGAGAGACACTGATACCAAGCATGGTCAGGTACTGTAGCCTAGCCCCAACAGAGGGTAAGAATGATCCACGAGCCCCGTCTGACACAAAATTGGAAGGGGCACGCACGACTACCGAGCCGCTCAGGCTGCGAATGGGTAGCAATGGGACACACCCTACGTTTGCTAAAGATATGGATGGAGATACAGAAGGCAGAGTTATCATATATTCGGCGAACCTCACAACAAGTAAACAATTGTGGTCACTCCTAGGCCATACAGGGTATTACAAAAAGTTTGGATGGGAATATACACTACTTACAGCACCTCTAAAAGACTTGTTTTCGCAAGGGGATGGTTTGGTTCGGATGACACTTGTCGGGAAAATAGGTCTTTGGTTGTGAGGCCCCTAGGGAACAATCATGTGTTGGGGAAGGATGCTCAGAAGGCCCAGGTATTTGACCCAAGTTTAGTAGGAATGTTGAGCGCACAGGAGATGCAAAAACTAGCTGTTGGCACTCTAACAATTGGTAGGAAGAGAAATTTACCATTGAAAAGCGCGGCCCCATGGCATTTAATGAGGCATAATTTGGGGACTTTTGACCATTTATCTGATGGTAAGTTCCAGGTGAAGTTTACCCTACCGTTGGGTGACCACAAGCACTATAAAAAGGACAAGGTCGCTCAGATAAGGAATCCACCTCCCTTGCATAGAATGTACTTGTCACCGTTGTCTTGAGCGAACTTGAGCTATACGATTCTCCTGGTCTGCATTATCCCTTTCATATCTGATCAACCTACTCCTTCTAGTAGTAGCCATCGAGAGCTGGGATTCCTTTTCCGTGCTAGGATGATGGCCACGAACCCTACTGAACCTTCAGTAGAAACAAAGCTGGAAAGTGAGGACATAGTGGAGATTGGGGCTGAGGATGAAGAAATTCTCTCTACACTAGTCATAAAGAAGGGAAAGGAGAAATCACAGGGCTCAGGGAAGCCCCTGAAAGCTGCAAAGTGGGTTGCAAGAAGACCTAGGACTTCCCCGAGGCATGCCAAATCTCCACAAACAACACTTCAGGATCAACATGCACAAGAGGAAGCCCAACCCACTAATCCGATCAATTGGTTACCCCCTTCATCTGCCAGCGCCAACCTTCAACATGCATGCCCAAGAACATGGATGGTTTGATCACCTATCTGCAAACAACGCTAACCCCAAGTGAAGTCCCTGTCATCGGTGACCCTTGCGGGCAGCTCCATGAAGTTAAATTCGATGATCACAACTTGGCGAATTATGAAGCCTTCCTTGAGCTGGCCCCCACACTATAATTCAACACATTTTATGTGGATGATGTGGTCACAGTCATTCCTCAGCGCTGAGTATGTGGATTGGCTGGACCCGAGCTCTTGAACCTGCTGTGGATGCCCCATTTTGGCCATTACAATGTCACGGACCGGCTGTCCTGACAACTACTTGCCTTGATTCATGAGGGCTACTTATGGATTCGAGACCAAGTCCCCATTGATGATGCGTTGATTCACCGGATTACGATCCTTCCCATGCTGGGGCCTCACCCTCTAGAATGGGTGGGCGAGAAATATGAAGGTGGGACTGCTGAACATGTGCACCAAAAATACAAGGTGGAGCGAAATACCTGAGGCATTATCACCAAATCCATTAGTGACTGTGCTACACAGATGGGTACCATGCTATTAGCGTGCAAGCTAATGTGGAAGTTCCAGGTTGCAACTGTCCCTGCCTATGTCCTTCGACTAGCAGGCTAGTGTACGAAGAGGGTTTGCCTTAATTGGGCCCAATATTTGTGTGAAGATTTCCAGACCAACGTCTGCGAATCTCACGAACAAGGGAAGGCATTTTTCTATTCTTGGCTACTGCTCCTTATAGCACTAGTTACATGGGAGGCCCCTGAGGAGTCAGTCCTCCCCGAGCTCACTCCAGAAATGTGCGAAGGGGCTCACTTTGACCATCTATGGGACTCCAAGGATGCATAGCGCTTGGAAGATAACCAAGTTTTTTGGGTCCTATTCTAGAGCAGCTTGGTCGCAGCCATTAACTCTCGACCACAAATGTCCCCAACAGTGTACAACAGGTACAAAAGTATTGCAACATTCCAGGTTACGATGCACCACGTACAGATCCACAGTCTCAAGAGTAAGACCTAGACGTCCCTCTCGTATATGGTAGCAGATGAGGACATTGACCAAGTGGTTGAACTATGGCCTCCTTCTTGGAAGATAGGTTTCAAATCCCCCACAAAGGAGACCGCAGGACCAAGCAAGCAAGGCTTAGACATAGCCACGAATAAGAACGCACCGTTGAAAACCACTAGGGCCGAAATCTAGGTAGATTCGCCACCAGCAGTAAGACTCTGAGGAACAAAGCGAACAGGCGAGCCTGACAAGGGGCCCCGAAAGAAGCATCACACGCAACGGGGAGAATACGATGCAACAGTCATCACAATGGCCACAAAAGACAAGTGGGTAGCCCTGGAGGAACACTAGAAGGCTGCCATTGACACCCTCCATGTTGAGCTCCGCACCCTACAGTTAAAGACAGATGCACTACAGGCCAGCATGACTCAGGTACGACCTCCCTTGGTACCTATCCATGCAGTGCTCGCCACGAAGGATAGGCATATTTTCGCTATACCTAGTGTTGCCCTTGTGATCAGTCCGCTAGCCCAACTCCATACGAACAAAGGTGTGCAGCTGAATCTGGCCACGCTACCCCACGATGCATTACAAGGCCTCCACATCACTGTATTCCAGGAGATTCGCCATCGGGACCAGCAGGTGCACCAACAACTAGGGTTAGCCGAGTAGATCATTGTGCAGCAGAACACCGACACACTCCGTGCTATCACACAGCAAGTGGAGCTCGAAGCATTAACCCACCAGCTCTGCATTGAGGTTACAAAGGAGATCCCGGTCGTAGCCACCCCCCAGGCTACAATTGAAGGGTTGATTGCAGCATTGAAGGTGTCCAGGATGGAGATGCAGGTCGTGAAGACATGGTTGGAGCAGCAAATCACCAACTTACAAGCCAAGCTGCAGCCTGAAACACCTCTGGAGGTACAAGCCCAGCGCGCTGCGCTAATGACCAAGGCCACTAACACCATTATAGGTCATATTTCTCAGGGTGCCTGGTTACTCGAAGATGCCATGAAGCTTTGTATTGTTGGGTTTGTGTTATATTATTTCCACGACCAGTCATGCGCGTGGGGGGGGGGGTAACAGGAGGGGCAGTATCCCCCCCTATCTGGGTCCGGTGCAGGGCCCCAAAAATGTTTTTGGTCCTTATTTTCTGGTGGGCAAACCCACCCATGGTTTTGTGCATGGGTTTGCACATGGTTTTGGGGCATGATGGTTTTCAGCCCCTGGTATTTTGTAGATCCGATCAAGGGAACTATGGTTATGTTCTAATCCAGGGTTAATGGATTGGGGTTTATGTATGCTTCGGCATGTATATATATGTGTTGTAACATTAAAAGGAATATAATGAAAAATCAAACTGGTCGTCTCGATTTGGGATCCAGGGGAAAATCTTTGTGTTTATCTGTTTTATGTTTTATGCTCTTGATATTGTTTATTTTATGTTTTAAATATTTGTATATAGATAATTTTTGTACAGGGTTAAAAGCTACATTTGGTAACAGAGAAATTTCGGCTTCAAGGGGATGCCTTTGTTGTTGAGGGGTTTTTTGCTCGGGCCAGAGGTAGACCCTATTCAGTGGGAGATATGCGGGATTGATTCTTGCGGTGAAAGAAGATGATGAGCGGTGGGAAGATAGAGATCAAGAAATTTAATGGTCATAGTTTTGAGTTGTGGAAGCTCAATATGGAGGATTTGTTGGTGGATAAAGATCAGTGGATTGCGGTAGATCTGGGTACTAAACCAATGTAAATGTTAGATGAAGACTAGAAGAAGCTAGATCGAAAGACAAAGAGCACAATATGGTTGTGTGTCTCAGATTCAGTATTTTGAATGTATCTGGGGAAGCTACGGTAAAGACCTTGTGGGACAAGCTAGGGACTTTGTACCAATCTAAGTCTTTGGTGAATAAATTGTTCCTGCAGAAAAAATTGTATAACCTAGGGATGAAGGATGGAGACTTGGTGACAAAGCATTTGAATGCCTTCAATACTGTGGTAAGTTAGATGTGCATCAATTTTTTGTGTTCTATACCAGTTTTGTGGGACAATCTGGTTATTGCAATAGGTAGCAATACAACTACCTTGAATTTTGATGACATTGTATCATCCTTGCTGTTGGAGGAAATGAGATGGAGAAATATTGAGGGTCAGAATGGAGATTCCTTATCTGTATGAGGAAGGTCCCAGAACGGAAACAAGAATAAGGTTTCGAGTGGGAGATCTAAATCTCCTAGAAATTTTGTAAAGGTGTGCTGGAAATGCAGAAAGGAAGGGCACTACAGAAAGTACTGTAGATCTAAAGCTCCCGAGAAAGGAAAGGGATCTAGAGATGCTCCTTCTGTGGAGGAAAAAACCACCTCGGATGAAGGTGGGGATGTGTATTTGGCTTTTTCTTCAAATACACATGTAGATCATGAGTCATGGTTGATTGACTCGGGTGCATCCTTTCACTTCACTCCCCATAGGGAGTGGTTCTGCGAGTATGAGAAATATGATGGCAGTGATGTCTTATTAGGTGATGATAGGAAGGCTAGAATCGTCGAACGTGGAAAAGCCAAGCTGAAGTTGCAAGGTGGAAGGATTAGAACACTTCCTGGTGTTCTGCACATTCTTGCATTGGCCCAAAATCTGATTTATGTAAGCAAGATGGATGATGCAGCTGTAAAAATAGTGTTTGAGAAATATACCTGTAATATGGTTCGGGGAGAACTGGTATTAATGCAGGGAGTTCGCATTGGAACTTTGTACAAGCTTTAGGGCAGCACTATTATTGATGGGCGCAATAGTTCTGTGCTTCCCGAAGGTGGAGCGGAAATCCTAGCGGTCTCTGGAGAAAAGACCATGCTGTGGCATCAAAGGCTTGGACATATTGGAGAGAAGGGCCTTCGGATACTGCATGGAAATGGTATGGTAGAAGGTATGTCTAATAGCTCTCTGGATTTCAATTTCTGTGAACATTGTGTGTATGGGAAGCATAATCGAGTGAGTTTTCCTTCTGGTGCTAAGAGGGTGAACAAGATATTAGAGCTTGTGTACAATGATGTGTTTGGACCTGTGTCGGTTCCATCATTGGGTAAGTCTGTGTACTATGTTTCTTTGCTAGATGACTTCTCAAGGAATACATGGATATATTTCTTGAGGAAGAAATCTAAAGTATTTGACAAATTTAAAGAATTTAAGGCTCTGGTGGAAAACCAGAAAGAGAAGAAGATAAAGGTGCTAAGAACAGATAATGGTGGGGAGTTCTGTAAGAAGGAATTTGAAGAGTTCTGTAAGAAGTGTGGTATAGCACGGCAGAAGACTACTCCATACACACCTCAGCAAAATGAAGTTGTAGAAAGAATGAACAGAACACTGATGGCAAAGGCAAGAAGCATGCTCAGTGGTACCGGGTTAGGACAAGAATTCTGGGCAGAGGTAGTGGAGACTGCATGTTACTCGGTTAACATATCACCTTTATCAGCGTTGGAGGATAAGACTCCACATGAGGTATGGACTGGTAAGAAACCCTCTCTTTCACATCTAAGGGTATTTGGATGTGATGCATATGTACATGTTACAAAGGAGAAAAGGATCAAGTTGGATAATAAATCTAAAAGGTGCATTTTTATTGGGTATAAGGATGGTTTAAAGGGTTACAAGATTTGGAACCCGAAAACAAGGAAGGTTGTGTAAACTGGAGATGTGGTGTTTAGAGAGGTGAAAGATATTATTAAACATGAAGTCCTACCAAAGGAGCTTGAGAAGATAGAGTTTGAGCTAAAGGAGGATGAATCAAACTCTACAACAGAAGAAGACTTATAAGAGGAAGAGCCACAAACTCCGGATGTGAGAAGATCAGTTCGGGAAAGAAAACAACAAGAAAGGTATAGTCCATCTGCTTTCTATTCAAATTTTGCTTTAACTATAACTGATGATGATCCCAGAATTGTCAAGGAGGCAGTAGATTCAGAGGATGGAAAACTCTGGAAGGATGCCATGGATGATGAAATGACATCCTTGCATAAAAATGAGGCATGGGATCTGGTGGAGTTTCCGGCTGGAAGGAAGTCCATTAGGAGCAAATGGGTGTTTAAGAAGAAGATGAATGTAGAAGGAAAGGTGGAGAAATACAAAGCTCAGTTGGTAGCAAAAGGTTATTCCCAGGTGCCGGGAATTGATTTTGGTGATTTTTTTCTCATGTTGCCAAAGTTACTTCTATTATATTACTTTTATCTGTTGTTGTTGCATTTGATTTTGAGGTAGAAAAGATGGATGTGAAGACAACATTTCTTCACGGGGATCTGGAAGAGGAGATCTACATGAAACAACCTGAAGGCTTTATGGTGAAGGGGAAGAAAGAGCTAGTATGTAGGTTAAAGAAGTCTCTGTATGGGTTCAAATAGTCACCAAGGATGTGGTATCAGAAATTTGATACCTATATACGGGGACTTGGCTTCACCAGAAGCAAGGAGGATCACTGTGTTTATTTTAAACTAATTGGTGACCATGTTATTTATTTGGTCTTGTATGTGGATGATATGTTGTTGATTGGAAATGACAAAGAAATTATCAAAGATTTGAAGACCCAACTATTCTCCAAATTTGACATGAAGGATCTTGGTGCTGCAAACTATATTTTGGGCATGGAAATTAAGAGGGATTTGGCAAAGAGGAAGCTCTGGTTAAACCAGAGGAAGTATGTCGAGACTATATTGCAGAGGTTGAATATGTAGGATAGTAAACCGGTGAATGTTCTAATTCCTATAGGTACAAAGCTATTTTCTGAATAGTGTCCCAAGACATAAGAAGAAGAGGAGGATATGTCTTGTGTTCCATATGCAAGTGCAGTGGGTAGCCTGATGTATGCAATGGTCTGTACTAGACCAGACATTGCACATGCAGTGGGAGTATTGATCAAGTTTATGTCAAACCTAGGGAAGGAGAATTGGACAACAGTGAAGCGGGTTTTCAGATATTTGCGTGGCACTAGTGATTATGGCTTGCGCTACCAGGGAGGAAGAGGATTGGAAAGAGTGTTGGACATTCATGGTTTTGTTGATGTAGGCTGGGCTCGAGATCTAGACCAAAGAAGATCTACAAGTGGGTATGTGTTTAGCCTATTTGGAGGTGCAGTAATTTGGATGAGTAAAAGACAATCTATAGTGGCTCTTTCAACTACAGAGGCAGAATACATGGCAGCCACTCATGCAAGCAAGGAAGCAATTTCATTGCAGAGGTTGTGTTAAAGTATGGGGTTGGTGCAGCAAGCTAGAAGGATAGACTGTGATAGCTAAATTGCAAATTTCTTGGCTAAGAATCCTAATTATCATTCAAAGACAAAGCTCATTGATGTTCAATATCACTTTGTGAGATATGGTTGAAGGTAAAAGGGTGTTGCTAATAAAGGTGGACACTTTGAAGAATTTTGCAGATGCATTGAAAAAGTTTGTGAGCACTTAGAAGTTCTCTTGGTGTAGAGAAACAATGGGTGTTGCAAAGCTGGGCTAATGACTCAGCTCTCCTGTGGCCACCTACGGAAAGAAAACAACAAGTGGGAGAATGTTGGGTTTGTGTTATATTCTTTCCACGACTAGTCACACGCGAGGGTGTAATATGGGGGGCGATAGCCCCCCTTGTTGGGGTCCAGGGCAGTGCCCTGGAAAAATGTTTTGGTCCTTATTTTCCAGTGGGTGGACCCGCCCATGGTTTTGTACATGGGTTTGCACATGGTTTTGGGGCATGATGGTTTTCGGCCCCTGGTATTTTGTAGATCTGGTCAAGGGAACTATGGTTATGTTCTAATCCAGGGTTAATGGATTGGGGTTTATGTATGCTTCGGCATGTATATATATATTTGTTGTAACACTGAAAGGAATATAATGAAAAATCAAGCTAGTCGTCCTGATTTGGGATCCAGGGGAAAATATCTGTGTTTATCTGTTTTATGTTTTATGCTCTTGATATTGTTTATTTTCTGTTTTAAATATTTGTATGTAGATAATTTCTGTACAGGGTTAAAACCTACATGGACCAAATACAGTGCGATCCGGTCCTCCAGAGAATCAATCAGGACTTGCAGTAGAAGGAAGAAGCTTTCGATCAGGTCGAAGCTACATTGCCCTCCTTAGTCCCTGCCCAATGTCTGTCATGCTTGAAGACTAGCAACCCACTCCAGGATGAGATTGAGGAACTCTGGCGCAAGAAGCATGCCATCATGGAACGATTAAAGCCTTGGGCCGATGCATCCCTCTAGCTATCACAGGATACCGATGTTGCAGTCAAGCGATTGAATCAGACACTGGAAAGTGTCACCGTGGCAACCAAAGGACCGACATCCCAGAAGCTCGTGGCTATTACGCAAAGCACTGCTACTCAGAGTTAGGAAGTACTGCCCCCGCTGCTCGCCACCGTCAATACACTACGAGCACAAGTGGAGACCCCACCACCACAATGATTCAGGATGAGTCACACGATTTTGCTGGGGGACTGTTGGAACAGGGTCTCCTACAAAGCTGCGAAATAGGTCCATTTTGTATATTTTTTATTATATTTAGTCTAACGCAGGGGTTTTTGGGTGCGTCAAAGCCCCTAAAGCATTGTAAATGGGTCAAGGGTAGACCAAGAGTCCACAAACCATGGTGTGTGGACCATTGGATGCATAGGCTAAAATAGTATAATTAGTTGAACCTTTTTTAGTTGTAGGACAGGCTAAGAATGAGAAGCAATTGCTACTAAGTGTGAATTGATAGATCTGGTTAGGGTTGTTGGGGAAGGACTCCTGCTTCTATGTGCATAGAGATTCCCTGTCCTGCTATGTGCGGACCCTGCTACTGTGTGCGTAGGTTGGGTTTGGTTATTGTAAGTGGATCTGAAAGATTAATGAATGTGAAAGTATTGTTGGATATCTTAATCTATTTGAATTACTCTATGATGCTTGGTTGAATAATATATGTTGATGTGGTATTGATTTAAGTAGTGAATATACTTGTGTTACTTGTTTATGTTGCGATTTGGGACTGTTCTGTTACATTTTCTACAAGAAGATCTGGAATAGCTGTGTTATCTTTATATAAGTTCATTACTGTGAGTATTATTGTGATTAAGCACGTGGATGCGGAAGGATTCTGTAGATCTAGGATCTATAATATAAGATCGAGTTGCTATAAGACTAAATGCAGCTCTGATTGACTTACCTACCCTCTCCCAGGGTGCAGAAACTTGGTTCCAGCAGCCACCCATACTACTTCAGGTCAGACTTTGGCCTGTGCAAGAAAGTCACTACCGAAAGGACCAGTAGTATAGGGGTTTGTTGGAAAACATTGAACCTTCGAACCTGGGTTAGGACCCCTCGAGCCAACAATCATGAAATTGAATGTACTAGAGTTAAATTTGATTTTCTACTTACTGTCTTTATAAAAGCTCCTTACCCTAGTTATTCACACTACTTGGAATCTCTCCAAGCTAGTGGGAAATTAAAAGATATAGATTTTGACAAATTAGTAGGGAAAATTGCAGAAAGAGAAGGATTTTGGCAAGAAAGAAGCATCACATAGTTATAATGCCAAAACCCTATGTCTTGCTCAAAAAGACCAAAAACCATAGGAGGAATCTTTCAGAAATACTAGAGGTAATAGAGGTCAAGGTAGGAATAATTATAGAGGCAGAAGGGCCAGAAATTTTCAGTGAGATAGACATCAGAATGAAAAACAAAGAAATTTTTCTGATAAACCAGCTATAAAATGTTTTATGTGTGGTAAAATTGGACATACTGCTGCAAATTGCAGAATTCCCTGGGATAAAATTAATGAAAAAGAGAATAATTTCTTGAAAATAAATACCATATAATTCCAGATAGAGGAAAGTCTTTTGAAAATGCACATTATGTTGTCTCACATTGTAATTTCCACTTGGAAGATGTTTTTAGTACTTCTTTTTCTTCATGGTATGACAGTTGGGTTCTAGACACAAGTGCCACGTGTCATATGAACTTTCGAAGAGATTTTTTTGATCAATTCAATGATAATATTGACGGAGTAGTGTATTTTGCTGATAAGTCTGAAATCAAACCATCAAGGATTGGTTCAATTCAGTTAAAAATTCCTGGGCTTCTAAATTATATTTTGAATTATGTTATTTACATTCTGTAGTTCCAAAGAAATTTGTTATCTCTTATACAAATAAGACAACAGGGACATTCCATTCACATATTTGATGATAAAGTACAAATTAGAAGAGCAACTGACAATAAAACTGTAATGTCTAGTGTGGAAGAAGCTAAATTATTGAAGTTGTGTGGTATGTCATCTGTTGCATTGAACACAACTTATTTGGTTTAGAAAAATGATACTCTGTCATCTTCTTTATTATGGCATGCACACTTCGGTCATGTTAATTATGAAATTATTTGAATTATGAAACAACAAGGGATTAAGGGACTTCCAATAGTTCCTAGAAAATTTACCCCATGTAATGCTTGTATAGTAGGCAAGCATCACAAACAGTGTTTTCAAAATTCTAAGTCTAGAGATACAAGAAAATTAAGCCTCATACACTCTGACTTATGGGGTCCAATGCTTGTACCAACTACAAATGGAAATAAATACATACTCACTTTTATTGATGATTATTTGAAGATGTGTTGGGTTTATCTGCTTAAAGAAAAATCACAAGTTTTTGATGTGTTTAAGAAATTTCATCTCTTGATAACAAATGAAGCACAACTTACTATTGGTACTATAAGGATTGATAATGGAGGAGAATATACCTCACATGCCTTTGAAACATATGTGAAAGAGAATGGAATTAAACACCAAATGACAATACCATATAATCCGGAACCAAATGGTGTTGCTGAAAGAATGAACCGAACATTGCTTGATATGGTAAGGTCAATGATGTTTTTTAAGACTGTAAAATTAATGTTTTGGGGAGAAGCCATGCTCTATTCGGCATACATTAGAAATAGATGCCCTTCCTCTATCATTAACAAAAAAACTCCATATGAAATGTGGTACAGTCGTCTTCTTGCTATTAAACATTTCCGAATTTTCGGTTTCAATGTTATGCTTTGATTCCCAAATATCAGAGGAATAAGCTGAGTGAACGAAGCAGAAAATTCATATTTTTAGGGTATTCCATGACTTCTAAGGCATACTGATTATATGATGAAGTGAACAAAAAGTTTATTTGTTAGGTCCCTATATTACTAGTTTAGCCCCTTATTTTTATTAGTATAGCCCCCTTATTGTTATTATTGTGGCCCCCTCTAACCCCAATATTGTTATTATTGTGCCCTTACATTGTTATTGTTAGGTCGGTTAGGATTACATTGTGGCCCCATGGACTCCTATATATAGAAAGGAGGTTTTGTCATTTGTATCATCCAAGAATTGTTCATTCATGTAATGTATTGGAGGTTGCCCCCTCGAAGTGGCTTATTTATAAGGCGTTGATATCTCTTTTCTTCTATTTTTGGAGTTGGTTTTGCAACATTTGGTATCAGAGCTTTGGATTCTAGGGTTTCTCCACTCCAAACAGGTCATCGTGGAATTTTCAATATAACATTTTTTCTCAAAAGGTTCAAAAGATGAAATGTTTAGAGTACGAAGCCGAAATAATGAGGAACATTTTCACAAAATTTCAGAGCTTTGTTCGCAATATTTTTTGAGATATGATCTGTGGAAATTAGGTCTTTTCGTAGGCTCCTCAATTTAACCTAAACATGTCATCGCGGAATTTTCGCTATAATGTTTTTTCTATGAAGGCTCATAATCTGAAATTTTTAAAGTGTGAAGCCGAACTCTTGGGGAACATCATCGCAAAATTTTAGATCTTGGTTCGTAATAGTTTCAGAGATATGGTCTGTGGAATTTAGGACTTTTTCAGGCTCCCCAATTTCATCTCAAAGCGGTGATCATGGGAAAATCTTCCTAACTCTCTCTCTGAGCATCGGATTCGAATTATGTAAGAAGTGGATGCAAGCACACAGAATGTGGTTTCCTATCTATCAATTTTAGAGCCGAACGAGGAAGAAGTAACACATGGCAAGTCATACAAGTTCGCTTTACTGAACCAGTCCATAATTAGGTCATCGTAGGAGATTGGGCACAACTTTGTCTTCAAGAATCCAAATTAGGTCAGACTTGTGGAATCCGAAAGAGGATTCAAAGGGCTACCTCAATATCAAATTTCAGATATTGAAGATTCGAAATCATATATATAATTCAGCTTCAATATCGCACTCCTCAAAAGCAAGAAAAAAGTGTGTATTTGTTTTTCGAATTACATAAGTCTCGTTTGAAAAAAATTAGTTGGAATTTATTCCAAGGGTATATTGAAGAATAGATATCAGTATTGGGTTCTAAAATGGCCCCTAAAAAGGATTCAACACCCATTAACCCTTCAAAAGGTTGTACTGTGACTCATGAAGATGAAGAAACACAACAGGAGATATCAAAATTACAAGAGCAAGTGCACCAACTTTCGCTATCGCAAAGAGAAACAAAAAATGAAATGGAAGTTTTGAAGAAAGGCATGGAAACTAAGATGGATGGTTTGAAGAAAGGCGTGGAAGCTAAGATGGAAGGCATGGAAGTGGGCATGGAAGCTAAGATGGATAGCATGGAAGCTAAGATCGATGAAAAAATGGAAAACATAAAAGTAGACATCGAAGTTTTGGAAAAGTTGATACAAGAAATGTTTCCTAATGGCGAAAATATAGTAGAGGAAACTCACAATGAGAAAGAAATAAATGTTAATCATGATTTCATAAACTCTAATTTTGGATGGAAGAACCACCATATTCCAAAGATGGATATGAGGAAGTTTGATGGCAAGGATCCCATAACATGGATACTACAGATGAAGCAATATTTTGATCTCAATAATGTGAAAAACACACAAAAGGTACGCATTGCAACTTTACATTTAGAACAAAATACATTTTTATGGTATTGATGGCTTTGCTCCCATAAAAAAATTGTCACTTGGTCAATTTTTACAGAGGAAATGATAGCACATTATGAGGATACAAAGAGCAACACCTTCTTTAGCCAATTGATAAATCTCAAACAAAAGGGTTTAATGGGGGAGCACATTGAGGACTTCCAAAAATTGAATATAAAGGTAACTGATATTCCAAAGGAACACGGGATTGATCTCTTCATAGGTACTTTAAAGGATAACATCCAACATGAAGTTCGCATTTTGGAACCTGATTCATTGGAGAAGGCATTCAGGTTGGCAAGAAAAATTGAATGTAAAATTATGGCGACAAGGAAGCCTACCAATCACTTCTATAAAGATGGAAGTGTTGCTACTCCTAGATTTCCACAACCTACAAGGTTGACACCACAACAATTGGAAGAAAAAAGAGCAAAAGGGCTTTGCTACAGTTGTGATAGCAAATACACTAAAGGTCATAAGTGTGCTGAGAAGAAATTATTTTACATAGATTGTGTAGAGGAAGAAGAAAATGAACAAGAAGAGGATATACACCAGGAACCAGCCCCAGAAGAGGAAGAAATGAATCCAACCATATCGTGTAATGCACTGGCAGGAATTACCACTCCTCAAACTCTCAAGATAAAAGGACAAATCAAGAAGAGAAAGGTAATAGTGTTGATTGATTCAGGTAGCACCCATAATTTCATTCATTGTAAGGTAGCCAAGGAATTAAATTGTTTCCTATACCCAGCACCAGAATGTCAAGTGATGGTTGCAAATGGAGGAACTATAAATTGCTCTGGAAAATGCCACAATATCAAGCTAACCATGGGGGAATATGTGTTGACTAGTCCAATGCTTTCCATTACTATGGGAGGTGCTGATGTTGTACTAGGAGTACAATGGTTACAATCTTTGGGGACGGTAGCTTTTAATTTTCAAGAACTTTTCTTGAAATTTTTTTCAGAAGGAAAGGAAGTCGAATTACGGGGTATTGAAGGGAAGCCAGGAAGGATAATAAGCTCTAATGTCATGACAAAGCTTCTAAAGAAAGAACAACTAGGCGTAATTGCACAATTATGCTCACTAGAGTTCCGACATCAAAATCATCTATTTCTGCAGATCTCCAACAAGTTTTGGACAATCATTCCAAGGTGTTTGAAACTCCCAAAGGACTCCCACCTATTCGTGATCATGATCATGCTATTCATTTGATTCCAGGAAGTGTTCCTCCAAACATCAGGCCTTATAGATATCCTTATGTCCAAAAGAGCGAAATTGAACATATGATTGCAAAAATGTTAGAGGCGGGTATAATTCAACCTAGTCAAAGTTCTTTCTCTGCTCCTGTAGTATTGGTACACAAGAAGGATGGATCATGGCACATGTGTCAGGATTATAGGGAGCTCAATAAGCTCACCATTAAAGATAAATTTCCCATTCCTGTGATTGATGAATTATTGGATGAATTACATGGAGAAATTTATTTTACCAAGTTGGATCTTCGTTCAGGATATCATCAAATTAGAATGAAGACTGAAGATATTCCGAAAACAACATTTCAAACTCATGAGGGTCATTATGAATTTTTGGTTATGCCTTTTTTCCTTACCAGTGTACCTTCTACATTTCAAGGGTTGATGAATTCCATTTTCAAACCCTTCCTTAGAAAATTTGTGCTAGTATTTTTTGATGATATACTAATCTACATCAGGCCTTGGAAGGATCATGTTCAACATGTTGACAGGGTGCTCAAACTATGAGAAATAACAATTATATGCAAAATCATCCAAATGTTTCTTTGGAGTACAAGAGGTGGAATATTTGGGTCATATTGTATCTCACGAGGGTGTTAAGGTAGACCCTAACAAAATTAAATCCATTAAGGAATGGAAAGTCCCCACAACCATAAATCAGTTGCAAGGATTTCTTAGTTTAACATGGTATTATCACAGGTTTGTTAAGAATTATGGGAGAATAGTAGCACCTCTAACAACATTATTGAAGAAAGATTCATTTTCATAGACTCCTGAAGCAACTAAGGCCTTTGAACATCTTAAAGAGGAAATGTGCCTAGCACCGGTCTTATCTACACCAGACTTCACAAAAACCTTTATTGTGGAATGTGATGCCTCAGAAAATGGAATTGGTGTTGTTTTAATGCAAGAAGGAAGACCCATTGCTTTTGAAAGTCATCCAATCAAAGGAAATTATTTACAGAAAGCTATTTATGAGAAGGAAATGTTAGCAATACTACATGCACTAAAGAAATGGCGACCTTACCTAATGGAAGACACTTCAAGGTAAAAACTGATCATGATAGTCTTAAACAATTTTTGGAACAAAGACTATCTTCAGAAGAGTAGCAAAAATGGGTCACAAAGATGTTGGGTTATGACTTTGAAATAATCTACAAAAAAGGGAAGCTAAATTTTGTTGTAGATGCACTCTCAAGAAAAAATGAAGAGGTGGAAGCATTGCTTTGTGCCATTTATATTATCCAACCAGATTGGATAACTGAAGCAAGGGATGAATGGAAGAGGGACAAAGAAGTGTGGACACTCATTCAAAAGTTGTAGCAAGATCCTAGTACATCTGATACATTTATTTGGAAAAATGATTCCTTATGGTACAAAGATCGCTTATATCTTTGTAATAATTCCAAACTAAAACAAAATATTCTTTTGGAATTGCACACTTCTCCTTTAGGAGGACACTCGGGATTTTTAAAAACTTACCACAAGGTGAAGAAAGAATTTTTTTGGGATGGCCTTAAATCTGATGTTCAAAATTTTTTGGTGGAATGTTTGGTTTGCCAACAAAATAAAGTTGAGATAATTAAGACCCCAAGTCTTCTACAACCTTTATCCATTCCAATTCAATGTTGGGAGGATAATTCAATGGATTTTATCACTGGTATACGTAAGTCCGAAGGAAGGAGTGTCATCATGGTGGTAGTTGATAGACTTAACAAGTATGCACACTTTGTGCATTATCTCATCCATTTAAAGCAAGTACAGTTGCTACTGCATTTATGGAAACAATTCAAAAGCTACATGGAAACCCGAAGATTATTGTAAGTGACAGAGATCCCATTTTTATAGGAAATTTTTGGACAGAATTATTTTCTTGTTTGGGTACTCAATTAGTTCATTGCTCATCTCTTATCATCCTGTCAGGTAATTCGTGAGATGGTAGATAAATGTTTGGAAGGATATCTTTGTTGTTTGTATCTCGATAAAGCACAATGGGTCAAGTGGTTACCTCTCGCTGAATGGTGGTATAACACTTCCTTCCATGTTTGCAGCAAAAATGACCCAATTTATGGCACTTTATGGATGTCATCCACCATCCATCACATCATCTTTAAGAGAAAATTCTAAGGTTCAAACAGTGGAAAATCATATCGAGCGTCAACAAGAAGTTCTCCAACTCTTAAAGGATAACCTAAATTTGGCACAAAATCAAATAAAACAACATGCAGATCAACATTGCAGTGAGAGAAGTTTTGATGTAGGAGACTGGGTATTTTTACAGCTACAACCATACAAACAAATGTCCCTCAAGCAAGCTAATAAGGATAATAAATTTTCCTGCTTCTTTGCGAGTGCATCCAATTTTCCACATTTCATGCTTAAAGAAGGTTATAGGTGAAAATATTCCAGTTCAAACAATATTGCCAGAACTTGATGAGGAAGGAAAAATCATATTGGAACCTGAAGTGGTCACAGAAACAAGAACTCGACAGCTACGAAATCGATCAATTTCAGAGTATCTCATCAAGTGGAAGAACTTACCCACTGAAGATTCTACATGGGAGGATGAGAATTTTATACAGAAGCACCCAGAGCTACTCAAGCATTGAGGACAACACTTTTTTGAAGGAGAGGGGCATGTTAGGTCGCTATATTACTAGTATAGTCCCTTATTGTTATTAGTGTAACCCCCTTATTGTTATTATTGTACCCTTGTAACCCCCATTTTGTTATTATTGTGCCCTTAAATTATTATTGTTAGGTCGGCTAGGATTACATTGTGGCCCACTAGGATTACATTATGGCCACATGGACTCCTATATATAGAAAGGAGGTTTTTTCATTTGTATCATCCAAGAATTGTTCATTCATGTAATGTATTGGAGGTTTCCCCGTCAAAGCAGCTTATTTCTAAGGTGTTGATATCTCTTTTCTTCTATTTTTGGAGCTGGTTTCACAACATTATTTTGTCAAGAGATGTAATTTTTCTTGAAACTGATAAAGATTCTCTCATTGTTGATAGACAACTTAATCATATAGAAATGTTTGTGCCTCAAAACTTTTATTATGAATCAGATAATATACTTCCCCATCCTGAAGGGGAGATTCCTATATTAGATCAGTCTGTGGAGTTTCCTTCTCTCAATGATGAGAAATTGGTTGTGGTTGATGATGATAATTCCATTGTTGCTGATGAGGAATTAGTTGATGCAAGTGTTTCTACAGAAACAATGACAGAAATGGAGAGCTAAGCCAGATCAATAAGATGAGAAACTTCCTGAAAAACTTCCTACACAACCTTTGCCAAAGTCAACTCGTATTCGAACATTTCCAAAGAAAAATGATGAGTTTAAGGCTAGAAGTTCCTCAGGTAACTATTCTCATTGTGAATTTAATTTTTCTGTGGATTGTGAACCTACTTGCTTTGAAGAAGCTGCCAGTTATGAACAGTGGAAAGATGCAATGCAAAAGGAATTTGATGCTCTCATAAAAAATGGCACATGGAGGCTGGTGGATCCTCTTGTTGGCATCAAACCTATTGGTTGCAAATGGATTTTTAAAACTAAGTTTAAAGCTGATGGTTCACTAGACAAGCACAAAGAAAGACTTGTAGCGAAGGGACATGCATAGAAAGAGGGTATCGACTATATAGAGACTTTTGCTCCTACAATGAAATGGGGCACTATTAGATCTTTGTTTGCTATTGCAGCTCAGAAAGAATGGAAAATTCATCATATGGATGTCAAAACTGTCTTTTTAAATGGATATTTGAAAGAAGATGTTTACATGTTTCAGCCAGAAGGTTTTTCCGTTAAAGGGAAAGAACAAAAGGTTTGCAAACTAATGAAGTGTTTGTACGGCTTGAAACAAGTGCCACGAGCATGGTATGAGAAGCTAACTGAACATATTCTTAAATTAAACTATAAACATTTTGACCTAGATGATGCAACTCTTTTCATTAAGAAAGTTGGCAGATCAGTTGTATATCTAGTTGTATATGTTGATGATTTGATGATCACAGGAAACAATGATGAATATATATCATTTATAAAGAAGGAATTGAAAAAGGTTTTTGATATGACAGATTTAGGTTTACTTCATTATTATCTTGGAATTTAAGTTGATCAAAAACCACAACATATTTTCATCTCTCAGAAGAAATATGTTGATAAATTATGAACAGATATAGTATGACGGAATGTAATCATGTTGCTACTCCAATGGAGCAAAATTTGAAACTCACTTCCGAAGAAGGAAAGTCGTTTGAAAATCCAACAAAGTATAGGCAACTTGTTGGAAGCTTGATTTATTTGTCTATTACTCGTCCCGATATAACCTTGGCTATCGGAATACTTTCCAGGATTATGCATCATCCTTGTGAGGGACATTGGCTAGCAGCAAAAAGAGTTTCGAAGTATTTAAAAGGAACTCAAACTTACGGCATCAAATATTCCAAAGTTTTAGACTTCCATCTTGTTGGTTATTCATATTTAGATTTTGATGGAGATAAAGAAAATGGAGTCTCAACTTCTGGATATTCGATGAATCTTGGATCAATAGCCATCAGCTGGAGATCGTGCAAGCAATCTGTTCCTGCTGATTCTACCACCGAAGCCGAATATGTTGCAGCAACTCAAGCCACTAAGGAAATCATTTGGCTTCGAAAAATACTCTAAGAGTTGCAGGAGAAATAAAGAGCTTCAACTCCTTTATTTGTCGACAACTCTTCTGCAATTCAGTTGGCTAGAAATCCAAAGTTTCATGATTGAACCAAACATATCAACACCAAATATCATTTGATTCGACATCATGTAGAGGCCAAAACAATTCATCTGACACATTGTCCAACTTCTGAACAAATTGCAGATATTTTTACCAAAGCATTAGGACGTGATCAGTTCGAAAAATTTAGATCTTTACTTGGTATGTCAGATGTCCCTTCAAATTAAGGGGGGAAATGTTGTAATCTTGCAGGAATACTTAGGGTTTCTATTTAGTTAGGTAGTTAGGAAGTTAGGAAGTTAGTAGTTAGTGATAACTAATTTCTGAACTAATTTCTCAAGTATAAATGTAATCTAGTTCAATGAATGAATTATAGAAATCACATGGTTATTATCAAACACGACTTTTCTAAAAGATGCAGTTAGCCAATCTCCAATCTCACTATGAAAAAGCTAACACATTTTGTTGAACTCAAAAATTTTGCCTTCTACCAATGCACACTTGTACATCAAGAAAATGTTGGCATGTTTACACTTATAATTAGATATAAGCAAGACGGTGAAGAGTGTTCAAAAAAAACATTGAAAAATTGTGTCTGGTGCTGAATTTTCCATGTACAACCCTTTGAAGAGATTAATATCAAATTCCATCTATTTCAACTCCAAATCCATGATTATCTAGTTATGGGGATAGAATTGGAAATTTTCAAGCATCTCCACCTTTTACAATCCAGAATCTGAAGCAGGGACAACGGTGTGATTAGTGGAAAATAAGTCCGAGAATGCCATAAACTATGCCCATGACTACAGGTGCTCCATCTCAAGCTGCACTCGCTACAATGAATTTTTTTCGCCGGGACCGAAATCAATGGACGACGGATATATTTTTACTAAAGCATTAGGACGTGAAAAGTTTGAAAATTTTAGATCTTTACCTGGTATGTCAGATGTCCCTTCGAATTAAGGGGGGGGAATTTTGTAATCCTACGGGAATCCTTAGGGTTTCTATTCAGTTAGGTAGTTAGGAAGTTAGGAAGTTAGTAGTTAGTGATAACTAATTTTTGAAGTATAAATGTAATCCAATTCAATGAATGCGATACATAAATCACATGGTTATTATTTAACACAGCTTTTGTAAAATATGGACTTAGCTAATCTCCAATCTCACTATGAAAAAGCTAACACCTTCTATTGAACTCAAAAATTGTGCCTTCTACCAATGCATACTTGTACATCAAGAAAAAATTGGCATGTTTACACTTATAATTACATATAATCAAGACGACGAAGAGTGTTCATAAACAACATTGAAAAATTGTGTATGGTGCTGAATTTTCCATGTAGAACCCTTTGAAGAGATTAATATCAAATTCCATCTATTTCAACTCCAAATCTATGATTATCCAGTTATGGGGATCGAATTGGCAATTTTCAAGCATCTCAAGCATCTCCACCTTTTAAAATCCAAAATCTGAAGCAGGGACAATGGTGTGATCAGTTGAAAATAAGTCCCAGAATGCCATAAACTATGCCCACGACTGCAGCTGCTCCATCTCAAGGTGCTCTCGCTACAATGATTTTTTTTTTCACAGCAGAGAATCAACAGGGCAAACCTAGTATAGGGGAAAGTTTAGTTGCCCCATCTCAAGCTTGATTTGTTACAAAGAGTTCGTAGAAAGGGGAGCAGTAGACTGAGTGCTTCATGGGCTCCATTGTTGACTCTTGGATGCTATGTTCAAGCAGTGAAGAAAGTGAGATGAGGTTTGGGTACTCTATGTTTTTCGTCCTGGGCAGATTTGTTCAATCTGGACATGAAATTGCAAGGAATGGAGTCTAATAATTGAAGAATTCGGTCCATGTGAAGCTTCAGTCCTTTTGTGATAGAAAATTGATTGACCTTCAGGACATTTTAGGCATTTTTTTGCCAAATATTTATTGGGGGCTTGTCAAATTTCAGTGGCCATGTGACAGAGCATTTAGTGATTGGGTCTGGAAATGAATAAATGTTATGCATAGATGTCTAGTGGAGAATTAATTGGGGGATGAACTAGTTCAAGGTTTGAAACTAGTTGGGATGATGCTGGTTTTGGTTTTGGGCTCTAGAGGCTTCAGGGTTCACTACTAGATGCTATCTCATTCCTCTCAATTGCATTTATTTCCAGTTGTGTAATCAAAAAGTTAGTTTAGAGAAGTGTATACATTACCTTATTTTCTCACATTTTTTAATGATTAAAATAGGTGGGAAGCTATATAATGCAATTAAATTCACTAATTTGTTTAAATTTATTTTATAAGAACTAACTAGTAAAGAGATAATGTTCCAAGGTCCGACAAAATAGAAAAACTTGTTGTGGCTTGAAAATACGAGACTGTTGTTTCTTGAACAAAGTTGGCCTTCTTGAACAAAGCTGCTCTCCACACGAAATACCGATTGCCTACGATTGAAAGTTGAAACTTGACCTTCAATTATTACTTGCTTTAAATAATCACATCACTATAAACTTGTGTTTTCTTTGATGACTTCCATGCTCTTTCACTGCTATTTTTCAGACACGTGAAGCATTCATCTTCCCAACAAAGTCTAGCTCTCATTTTTCCAGTGATAACAAGTTATTCTACTTTCTCAAGTTTAAGGAAATGGAAAAAAAAGGAAAACCTGTTATGACTGGAAAAGAGGAATCTTTGTTTATGCATTGCTGAGAATGGAAAATTCTTTGGCCTTCTTGAACATCATTATGATAATACAAAAGCATTCCCATTACGTTGGCGTCATGAAAAATATAATAAAAATCATTTCCATAAACTTCATATAATAAATTATGGAATTAGAAAATTTAAAATCATGAGAAGTGGAGTGGGAATAATATGTTTTTGGAGTAATGAAAGTTAAGTGGAAGAAGTGCAGGTAAGAGTATGTAATTCATTAATAGTATAACTTTTGGGAAAAAGATTGCTCTAAAGTTTGAAGGGTTTAAGGGTTGGACATGACTAGTATATAACAAAGGTGTTGAGGATATTGGTAGATAAGAATTTTAGAATGAGGAGAATTACTTTAGTGTTTTATCTTTAGAATTAGTATTAAAATTTTGTCTTTATTTAAGTTTGGAATTAGTATTAGCAATTTTGTCACTATGGAATATATTATGAAAATTTGATATATTTGTTTATTTGGTTAAGATTGACTCATATTATACTAACCTATAATATTATGTGATAGTTTAATGGTCATTAGAAATATATTTTCTATAACTTAATATTGTGTTCAGGTGTTATCAATGATACATTTTTAATCAAAATTTGATTATTGGAAGGCTAATTTCTCATCAAAAGTTTATTGTCAAAGACTTGTATTGGGGGTAGTTTTCAAGCTTCATTGCAAAAGGGTACAATTTTAGACAAAATATTATTTGATGGGAAATATAAAGTTTCAAAACATAAAAAAAATAAAAAAATAAAAATAAAAATAAAAATAAAAATCTGCTTAACTAGTAAAAAAAATACAAATTCCAACTTTGACTACACACTCTCCTTTAAAAAAATAAATTCATTTTGATAAAAAAATTAAAAAATTACATGGAAGTCTTTACATTAACATACACTAACATTTACATATAAATCAATGTTTTATAAAAAGGGGAAAGTTATCTCCTTGTTCTAACTTTTGTAAAATTTTCGAAATCTGAAAATGGTTACTTGTCTCAAAGTTTGCAATTACAGGATGTGAGCTTAATAAAGGTTTCACATCATGTCAATTTTTTTAATTAATTATTTCAGAGAGACATGTATATATTATTTTAATTGTAAAGTTTGAAAATATCTCCCAACAATTTCAAGCAAGGTTGTGATTTTTTTATTATTTAAAATGTATTTTTAAACACATAAATTGATTCACAACCTGAGATTAAAAAACTTAAATTGAATTTAAAAAAAAATTAATAATTACTTATTTCAGAAAGACATGTATATATTATTTTAATTGTAAAGTTTGAAAATATCTCCCAACAATTTCGAGCAAGGTTGTGATTTTTTTATTATTTAAAAAGTATTTTTAAATACATAAATTGATTCACAACTTAAGATTAAAAAACTTACATTGAAATTTTTAAAAAACATTGTGGAATTTTGGTTAAAATTAACCCAAACAAATGTCCTAAACCATTTTGTCTATTAGTTAGACTATACCTTCAAATAGTTAACCAAATAATTATAATATAATCAACTTTAAACTTCTCAAAATATATATATATATATATATATATAATATTTTTAATTTAAATTATATTAAATAAAATAAAATCCCAAAAATAAACATTAAAAAATAATAAATAATAAATAAAACAAATATAAGATATTTATGATTGTAATTATATTAAAAAGAATAAAATAAACCCATCTTATTTTTCAGGAAATAAAATAAAAATAAATATAAGATATTTATGATTTAAATTATATTAAAAACATCAAAGTAACACACCTTAACAAAGTTACACAATGTCTTTCCTCCACTTTTGGGGAGAAGAGGTCAAATGCTTATTTTCCTTCTTCTACGACATCTTCATGCAAGAAACTATGATCTAAGTACCGAACTTAATACACATGAACCTAGCATATTTCTAATCACCTAAATATTTTACCTAAAGAAAACAAATACCCTAATCAACAATTTCATTTCCCATGCACCATTAAAAGTAAATAACATATTTCTAACCACCTAACCGTTTTAACTTAAAAAACAAATACCCTAATCAACATTTTCATTCCACATTGACCATTAAATGTAATGTGAATAAGTGTATAAATCCAACCTTGGACTAAACGCCTCTCACCTCTCATTAAATTTGTCCACAATTTTATTTTTCCAACCATTTTAAAAATGACTCTGTATTAATAAATAATAAAATGTATTTTATTTTTAAAATGAAAATTTAAAATTTACTATAGGTTAAAATTTTATAAATAACTACATTAATTTGTTTTGATTTTTTTTTGAAGGAAGCAATGTTATTTATTTGTTAAAATGGGTCATGTCCATTAAGTTAGTAGATATCTTAAAATCTTACTATTAAAATAAAGATTACCAAACATACAATAAATAATTAAAGATTTGACATGCATACTAGATAAGTAGTTCACACTATGTTATCCACTAGTTGACTTAACACCCTAGGTTATTGTAAATATTTTTCATTTAAGACCTAAATAAGTAAGGGCTTAGTGGAAAATCCTATGTGGAACTTTGATATTTAAGTATTTATTTTAATAAATGAATGAAATATTTTTTTGAAACTTGGAAACTCGCGGAAAGGTCCAAAAAATGAATTCTTGAACTTCCATATGGTTGCTAACCGTTAGGGTCCTCTCCTTCCCTATATATTAAAATATATAAATTAGGAAAGAAGGGGTTCGCTAACAAAAAGATGAAAAACACCTGGAGAGAGAGGAGGAAAGCTGGGTAAGATACTACCACTAGAGCATTTCTCGAGTTGGACTAGAGCCAGTGGAAAACTCGAAGACGGACTTAAGTATGTAAATTTGAGGCTGGATGGGGTCTTGATTCCTAAGAGTTGATGAGAGTGTCATTGTTAAATTGATTGCTTTGTAAGCAATAAGCTAAAGGGGAGAATGGTGCATGATTATCGTTCTCATTGGAAGGATGGTGTCACATTTCCTCGTTGGGTTTATGGGATTAAGATAAGTGTGATTGTTGTTTCAAGAACTTATAATTTTATGTAATGATGTTTCTTTACAGTATTCTCTATCTTGAAAGAACTAATTATGCTATTAGATAATGAAGTTTATTATTGATCTTTACAAAGGGGGGATATACCTCATGGATGATTGAATATGGAAAATAAAAAAGAATGGTTAGTCTTAGGTCTATCCAGAGTGTCATTTTGTTGTAGGACAATTAATCACTCTATAAAATCACAATGATAGGAAATTGTATTTCTATATAAAGTAAAGAGAAGGAAAACATGTAGCTAGTAAACTGAAAACATGAAGGGAAAAGCCCTTCTGTGGTAATCCCTAACTCTAAAGATTACATCAGGGGTTTTGGTTGAAGTCTGAGTTGTTTATCCCTTAGTGGTCCAAAAATGGGCTACTGTGAAAGTAAATACACTATGGGAGGAGAGATGGTAGAGGGGATTCATGTCACCGTTTATATCGGGTACTCAAAAGAAATAAATAATAATAATAATAATAATTTGAGATCAGAATAACTGACATTAAATAAACAAAAAAATATACATATCAATAATTACATTAGTACATATATTATGTTAGTACTATGCGAAATTCAAGCATGTGCATATTCGTTTTAACAAATTTTAGAGGAAAGAGAAGATGGTAGATAAAGAAGAAGAAAACGCTAAGAGTCATGGAGTATCTAGGTCAAACTTAGAAATTCAATCTAAACAATATTAAGGGTACATAATTCACAATAAACCAATATGAATATTTAGAACACATATAAAAATGCAAATCAATAAGTTGACTGAAAAACCACCATTTAATAAAAAAAAGAGAAACATTAAGGATCGGTAGGAATTTAAGCTAATACTTGAGGTATAAATTTTGTTAAAGGGAAGACCCTTACGTAGAACCCAATTACACAAAATACTAAGTGGCATATGAAATTATTTACACATACAAATTTGGATGCTGAAAATTTATGTTATTTAATAAAATACTCACAACAATTTTAAAATTCCACGTACCACATTTAACAAAAGAGAAAATGAATACCCTTGTCGCAGCCTATAACCCACAACCATACTAATGAGTATCCTTTGTATACAATTACAAGTCATTAAATTCTTCACGGTTTCCAACATTGTTGAGAAAGCGTCGAATTTATACTTCTATCCATATGGAAACCCTCAACGAGGGTTAAATTAGACATTTTTAACAGAAACCCTTGGGCAAGGGAAATGAAGAACCAACCTGGAAACACATACACCAGGGTAAGTACAGGCCATGCTAGCTGTGAGCTCTAGACTAAATTTAAACTAGAAATGAAGCCCAATCAGGAAGCAAACTTGGGAATTTTCATGAAAAAACAAAAATGGGAATTGTCATGAAACAACACAAATGTATTACATTCATGTTAATACAAAAAATAGGGAAAATAGATAACCAAAATATGAAAGTAGGAAGGTCAGATTCCATTACCTCAAAGAAGATAAGGTTTTGGCATTTAAATATCGCAAATATGAAATGGGATGAACATTCTCAACTAAAAATGAGGAAGAGATATTAAGAAAGATAACACAGAGATAAATCTATCAAAAGTCTAGTTTACGTGGTGACAGAGTTCGTCCCATTTCACATTTGTGACACTTAGATGTCAGAACTAGTTAGCTATATCAAAACAATAAATATTGTCAAAGGCTAGGTTAAAGAGCCATTGAAGATTTTATAGACACCCACCCATTCATAAAAGACAAAATCTGACGTGAAGGCCTATCAGAACTTGGTTATCTTGCCTTACATAATCTATGGTAATCAAAGCATGGAGACCTTTCCTAAAGGGTGGGAAATCTTATTGAACCAAGTGTTGAACGAGGGGAATTCCTTCAACTTGTTATACTTGTTGGCTCATCAGTTTAGAGCCCATTTAGCACAAGCCCACGATCATCCCAGGGGTGAGAAAGAAAGGTTTTCTAGGTGTCTTATTTGTTTGGCCACCTCCTCACTGAGCCTACTGAATTGAGTTTGAGTCAGTCTAGTCTTTCATCTTTTCAACTTTTCGACTGATTGTTTGATCTCTTCTTTTGATTCTACGTGTCGTTGGGTCATTAAACTATCATCCTGGTGTCTGTTTGAACTTCCCTCTATCGCCTTGAGCATAGATTACATTGCTCAATGAATCGATTTGAAAGTCCTCTTTTTCTTGAAGGAATGTGTCTCTATTTTGAGTGTGTTTTTCATTAGCATTGAATTGGTCTCTTTGTCTTTGATAATTTCGTTTGAGTGACTCAAAACTAGTATTCATTTTGTCTTTTAGTGTAACAGTGCATGCTTTCTTCTCATTCATCTAAAAGAACAAAATGTGCATTCATTCTCTCTATTGGAAAATGAAAAGAGTCCTTTTTCATTAGTATCTTTCTCATTGAAAAGTGAACAACAAAATAAGTCCCTTTCGTTTTCTACTTTGGTTGTGTTAGATGCATTAGGAAAATTTCTTCTTGCATTCGATTATTTTTTGCTTCGTTGTGAATTACTATCCCTATCTTAGCTAGTTATTTTTTGAATTGGAATGATGTTATTTTGCATGTACTTGTGCATTAGAGATTTGAGATTACATTTGGTAAGGCCTTGAAACTGCAACATTAATTCAAGATCAACTTTAAAAAGAGCTCAATCAAACTAAGGAAGCATTGAAACTTAACACTCATATTTAGAGGTCTAGGCTAGTGATATGTTCCAACGTCGTTAAACCTAGTAGTTGTCATTCTCCATCTGGCATTAGACAATGCTAGCATGGAATTTTTCTCCCCGTACCGTTGAGTATATAAAGGGAGACCCTTATAGGTTGCAATCCTTTATCCATAGGAAGCCGAGTCTGCCGCCCTATAACCATGATACACCGAACACAACATTCGTGGATACTGCCTGCACGAACATTAAGTCCTTGGTCGTTTCTCTTTCATTTGATCACCAAGGTGTATATTGCAGTTCATGGGAGCTTGGTACACCCTCTTGCTTATATTTCCCCATTAGTCACTTTGATCTTTCTGTGACTCCCTAAAAATTGAAAATATCTTCGAGCACTTGTCCTTTCAAGCTCGTCTAACCTGAAAGTGACTAGAGTCACCTTTTTCCCTTTTCTTGACTCTTAAAATATGAGAAGGAAAAATTTTGTGTCAGTGTCATAAAATTTATTACCTACGATCACATATCCATTAATGGTATTTTCTTGGCTTGCTCTTAAGTAGTTCCTCAGTGTTTGGCCTTGAAGCCTCGAATTGTTCGTCTCTTTTCTCTCTTGTTTTTGAGACAAAGTCATAGTTGCGGAAGCACCAATTTCGTCGTCCCCTTCATTACCTCGTAGTGGAAATCCTTTTCCCAAGGTTTCTTCGGAGGCATATTAGCCTACTAGACCTTTGGGTTACTTGTGTTCTATTATTCCGAGTATTCTACCTCTTGCTACCCGATCTCCTTCTCAGGAACCATTTCATATCAATTGGAAACCTCCAGACGTTTGGGTTGGTTTTAGGGAAGAAGAATATCATCCTCTTGCCTTAGAACTGCTTGCGTTGGAACCGCCTGAATCAACATTAACACATGCTTTGCTTGCCATTGTTCATCGCCTTTTCGTCGACAACATGTCTTCATCTGACATGGATGCTACGAGTCCCATCATTAGTGAAGAGACATATTTCTATGGGAGACTATCAGTTCCCTCTGGAGAATTTTCCTTATGCGTCAGGTCAACCTTCCTCACAAGATTTATCTCTCCCAGCCAGTTATCATTCATTGATTCAAATCATTTCCGATGCTACATCTCTATATCAGAATTTGATATGGTCGGGTACATTGGCTCCCTTGAAAGGGTCATTTGTATCTGGTGCATCTCCCTCAACTCCCATTACTTTGGCGATCGTTACGTTTATCCCAACCAAGCCCATTGTCCTTGTGGCTTCATCTGCATCATCTGTTAGTGTTATTTCGTCAGTACCACCATCTTCTATTGTTCGTGGGACAACCCCCATCACTTCCATGATACTAGTTGGGCCTACCATGGGTGGATCACAACCTCACGTATTGGGATTCTATCAACCTACTGGTAGTGCACCTATCTCTTCTAATCCGATTCCTGAAGGTTCATTGTATGATCAGTACATGTTGGCCATTCAGCAACAGAATTATATCCCACAGGGTTCGCAGCAGGTGCAATCTCCTATCAATCATCTGCATTATTATGACCAGCATAGAAATCACATCTATTTACATGGGCCTAACCCGCCAGGTCCATTGTATGTTCAAACACCTCAAATTTTGTTTTACCCCAACGATTTCACATACCTTCAGGGGCAACCCTATGGTCCACAAATTGTCAACCGTTTCAGGGATAACCTTCGGTCCAACAGGGACAACCCTATGGTCTTGTTGGTCAACCTTATGTTCAACACGGAGCATATCATGTTCCCAGGGGAAAACCTATCCATATTAGGGACAACCTTTTGTGCAAAAAAACCAACCTTATGTTCAACAAGGCCCAACTTTGTACAGCAAGGTCAAACCTCTACTACTGAGTTGGTCCAACCTATTTTTCAGGGGCAACCTGGCTTGTCTCAGTAGGGCCAACCTAGTCTTCAGGGGAAACCTGGCTCATCTCAACCATCGGGCCAACCTGTTCCTCAGGGACAACCTAGTGGCTCTCAGCATCTAGGCCAACCTATACCCCAAGGACAGACTGTCCAACCCCAACAACCAGGCCAACCTGCACCCCAGAGACAACCTGATCAACTGTAGCAACTGGGTTAACCTACACCCCAGGGGCAACCCGTGCAGCCTCAGGGCCCACTTTGTATTCCTCAAGGTCAATCTCAGATGGTACAAGGTCTTCCCCAAGGCACTGCTTATATTCCACAACAAAATCCATATGCTATTCAAACAGGACCTCAGTGGTTTTCTCAGAAACAATATCCTGGTCCTCAACTAGTGTATGGGTAGAATTATCAGGCTTATAACCCCTATGGACAGAATCCTTTGGGACAGAAAATATGGGGTGAGAATTTCTCCCAACCTGGTTTGAATCCTAATACAGGTCTCTATCAAAGGCCTACAATTCCTTTCAATCCGCAATTTCCCTTTCTTGTTATGTTGGAACTACCCGATGTGTCGAAGGTGACGAATGATCCTATCCTTCATAATCTGGCCTCCAGTTCCAACTAAAATCCCTAGCGATTTTCCCAAATTTGAAGGAAAGTCTGGAGAAGACCCCCAAGCACATGTTATGACTTACCATATTTGATGCTCCTCTAACTCTTGGGTTGATGATTCAATTCGACTACGTCTCTTCCAAAGGACTCTCACTGGTGTCGCTGCCAAGTGGTACATTGAACTCTCCTGAGGAATTTTTCAAGATTTAAAATCTCTTTCTATGGAATTTCTCATGCACTTTCAGTTGCTAGTTCGATATGAAACTGGGACGCACCTCCTAACTTCCTTGAAACAGGATCAGGCTACTCACATCTCTGATCATATTCACGAATGGAGGAGGCATCGTCGTTTGATCAAGTTTGAGATTTCTAATCAAATTCTAGTTGATTAGTTCAGTACCTCTTTTATCGATCTGATTGCTAAGGAAATCACTATGGGGGCATGTGTTACTGAGGAAAAATTCATTTCTCACGCCCAGTACCTCGATCTTGTGAACTGTCAATCCAATACATTGTATGAACTCTTGCCTGATTGTTCACGACATGGAACTATCAAAGCACTGACGACACCATCTGTTGACAGTATGATCAGTTTTGTATCTCTGACTTCACGAAATTCTTCTCCAAATCCTATGAAGCAAAAATGTAATTCTTCCACTAATACTGCTTCTCAGCCACCTTCGAATCCTAGTAAGACCGCAGAAGTGAATGTCATCCAGTACAATCTGGCAGATAAAGCTTCCAAAGGTAAGAAAAAGGGTAAAGGTAAGGCTAAAGCTGATACCCCAAAACAGGATTCTCTGAAACCTAGTGCTGATGATGGCTCAAAACGCAAACCGAAATACCCTTGTTTGATTTGTGATGAAGAGCACTACACCAAGGACTGTCCACAATAGTCTGAGGTGAGTCGATTTCTCAAAGGCACTCAAGGCACTCTGGTTATTCTTAAAGAACCATTCCCATCACAGTAAACTCATATTGTGGACCAGCCTCAGTCCTCTGCCCCATTTGGCTCACAGGTCTTCATGATGAACAGTCCTGCACCCATCTCTATTGCTACTTGATCGAAATATTATACCGAATAGCGTCAGGAAGTAGGGAAAGAGATCGCTAATGGTCCTCATCCCCTACCGGCTTCTGGCCCTTTCCACATTGAAAGGCCCAGTCCTGAGCCCATTGTATGACCACCTTCTAAAGGAATCCTTTGAAAGTCTTCCTATAACCCAAATGCCCATGCCGCTCAACATTACAGTATTGTTGAGGGTTTGGCTTAGGCACCATCCGTTATGTCTACGTTGGAAGTAATTTAGATCTTTCTGTCACAATGAAATTCTTTGTTATCTGTCATCAGAGTGGTTGACCCCACTGATTCTAGCCTTATCACTTTCGATTTGGAAAATTTCATCCCGCGTCTCCCTCACCCACTTGAACTGATCATCCAAGTTGGGATTAATGGAAATAATATCCATCGAGCGATCGTGGATGAGGGTGCATCTACTTGTATCATGTCTTATACCTGCTGGAAAGCCATTGGTTCTCCAGCCCTTAATCAATATCCAAAAACTTTAGAAGCTTTTGGTGGAAGGTAATCTCGCCCTCTTGGTGTTCTCACCTGTTTACCTATTACATTAGAAGGGAAAATGGTTAATGTTGAGGTTGAAGTCATTGACGCCAAAATCGGATACAATATTCTCCTCGATCCTAGTTGGTCTCATGCCATGCTATGCATCCCAACCACTCTCTTTCATGTTCTTCAATTTTCTCACGAAAGAAAGATCATCATTGTCGATCAATTGTCATTTTCCACTTCCATGTCTTCCAAGAGCAATATTCCATATGTAGATCGTATTCCTACACCTTATGAGAGAATAAGATCAGGTATTTTCAAAGATCTTTCCCTTATGGGTCCTTTTTCTCTTCCTCTACCCAACACTGCTCGGGTCAACATGATCTCCACGTCTTCTGATCCATGGATCATCCCTTCGCACAAGAAGCTTGATTCGTTTGGGGACGTGATGCCGTTAAGCCCAATAGAAATTTATTATTGCGAAATTATTTCGGCTTCTGCTCCTCCTCGTGCTGATCATATTCCATTAAGTGTGTCTCTTGACACGTATTATCAATCCCCTTGGCTCGGTGCTTCAGATTCGCTCGATCACTTGAATGAGATATTTCCCAGTGATGAGGCCATTTTGGAAACCATGTATCTTGAGGGTCCCCCTTGGGATGATAGTCATCATTGTTCCTGCTTTATGGCTGGTCTTGGGGCCATGTCTACTTGTCTTGAGAAATTCGCTTCCCAAGCTCCTTCCTATCTGCTTCAGATGCCCATATTGACACATGAAGTTTTCGTGGAAGGTAACCTGGGAAACATTATGCAAACAATGCCTATCAACATCTCCATCAAATGCCTATCAACATCTCCATCAAACCAGGGGTTGTCGAGAACATCCACATTGGGGTGACCTATTCTCCTGATTAGATCAAGATCTATACTAGTCTTTTCCGAGAGTTTCGAGACGTTTTCGCTTGGTCCTAAGAAGAAATGCTCAACATCAATCTGAGAATAGTTGTGCACGAGATCTCTACTTATCCTGACACGAAGCCTGTTTGCCAACGTCTTTGTCCCATTCACCCTAGAAAGGTCACTGCCATCAAGGAATAAGTTGAAAAACTTCTTAAAGTTGGCTACATTTATACAATTCTCTTGACAAAATGAGTTTCTAACTTTGTTCCTGTATATAAAAAGCAGGGTAATATTCATGTCTGTGTGGATTACTGTGACATGAACCATGATTGTCCTAAGGATAACTATCCCACTCCTTTTATCGATCAAATCATTGAAGAATGTGCTGGGAGTGAGATATTTTCCCTTATGGATGGGTTTTCTTGTTACAACCAGATCAACATTCTTCCAGTTGATCAACACAAGACCACCTTTATTTGTCCTTGGGGTACTTTCGCCTACAAGAAACTCCCTTTTGGTCTTAAGAATACTGGGGCTACATTTCAACGAGCAATGTCGTACGCTTTCCATGATATCAAGCACATTGTTCAACCTTACCTAGATGACCTTCCGGCTCATTCTTCTAAGCGTACGAACCACCCAAATCACCTCCATCAAATATTTCTTCGTTGTAGATGCTATAACATTTGGCTCAATCTGCATAAGTGTGTCTTCTGCGTTGATTCTAGTAGACTCCTTGTTTTATCATTTATAAAGATGGAATTCGTCTCAACCCTCTTAAGGTTGAAGCTATTGTTAATCTCCCCTCTCCTTCCTCTTTACATCAGTTGCATAGTCTGCAAGGGAAAGCTAATTTCCTATGCGATTTTATACCAAATTATGCTGAAGTAGCCAAACACTTCACGCGATTTCTCAAGAAAGGCATCCCTCTGGGATGAGATCACCCAAAAATCCTTTGATGCACTCAATACATTACTTATCGATGCTCCTCTCTTGTGTCCTCCCAATTATCATCACGGTTACTCCATCTACTTGGCTATCACATTTAGCACTATTTCTATGGTTTTGGTACAGGACGACAACGATGGTGATGAGCACATCATTTATTATTTGAGCCGCAATATTCTCGATACCGAAACACATTACGCACATGTCACAAAATTGGCGTTGGCTATTGTTCAAGGTGTCCAACGTTTTTGCCATTATATTCTACTTTGCACAATAACCGTGATTTCTGATTGTAACCTCATAACCTATATATTGACTCGACAATTTTAGGGGGAAATACTCAAAGTGGATAGTTATCCTCCAAGAGTTCGATTTGGAGTTCACTACCACCAAATCAAAGAAATTATTGGTTTTTTTCGATTTTATTTTCTCTTTACTGTCTACCTCTTCTCTCTCTGATTATGACGAATGCATTCCAGACGACACCCTTTTTCTCATTAGTACCCTCAATCCATGGTATGGTGATATCATCATCTATCTCGAGACTTCCACTTTCCGATATGAGTTAAGGAAGGATGCTCGTCGACGCATCCACCATCATTTGCAACCTTATCTCATAGTCAAAGATACTCTATACTGCATCGTAGTTGATTATGATCTCCACCGGTGAACTCTCAAGGAGGCTGAAAAGGTCCTCAATGATTGCCACTCTAGCGCATGTGGCGGTCACATGTCTGGATATGCTACTGCACAGAAGATTCTTTGTGCTGGATATTTTTGGCTTACCATTTTTAAAGATTGCATTGTTGTTGTCCTAAGTGTCACAATTACTAGATATACCAGCACAAGATGTGCGCACCACCCACACACCTCCATCCTGTCATTATCGTTGGTCCCTTTGCGAAGTGGGGCATCACTTTTATGACGTGTAACCCTCACTTGGTCGAGGGGCATACTTATATTATCATAGCCGTAAACTACTTCACTAAATGGGCCGAAGCAATGCCTACAGTCATAACTGACGGTAAGACAACTGCACAATTTCTATTCAATCATGTCATTACCAGGTTTGGTGTCCCTCAAGTCGTTTTCACTGATCATGGTTCTCATTTTCTCCATTACATGATTCTTGAGTTGACTTCTAAGTTGGGTCTGCATCACGGCAACTCAATGCCATACTACCCTCAGGCCAATGGCCAGGTAGAAGCCATGAGCAAGGTTCTAGACACTATGCTTCAATGTACGATTGGCCCATGTAGAAGTCCAACTAGCATCTCATGCTGTTTTTAGCTCTTTGGGCTTACTAAACCTCAGTGAAGGATGCAACCAGATTCACTCCATTCCATCTCGTTTATGGTCTGGAAGCTACCCTTCTGATTGAATGTGAAATCCCTTCTTTGAAGATATTTGTTGAATTACTGCCTAATACCTCGCTAGAGGAAGAGAGTCTTCTATATTTGGAGAGGCTTGATGAAACCCGTCACTTTGCTGGCCTAGTTATAGAAGCACATAAAAAGTGGGTCAAAGCTCATTTTTATCAGACAGTTTCCCCTTATACCTTTGTAGAAGGATACCTCGTCCTCTTGTATGACTGAGCTCATGACAAGCTGGGGGCAGGAAAATTCTAAACCCATGCGGCATGGGCCCTATATTGTTAAGCGAATTTTGCAGAACAGGCTTATGAATTAGGTTATCCTTTGAATCAGCCCAAAAATGGGTTGTACCTCAAAAAATAATATGCATGAGTTTTTCATGGATGTCCTTTTGTAAATAAGTCTTTTTTTTCATTTTTTGTACATTTTTTCGCTTGGTGTGCTTTGCGAGAAGTTTTTCCTGCTTATTATGTTGTTGCTTACTGTGCATATGTTCGTCACTCCTTATGTTGGTTTCGTGGAAGGAGCCTCCTGTAGTACCCGGAATCTATCTTCCGTAGTCTGGATGATTTATAATCCTAATGTTGAGTTGATAGACCTTCAAGGTATTTGTCTAGGACGAACAACAAACAATTTCGCTGAATATAATGCCGTCATTGAACTCTTAACCGAG
This sequence comes from Pinus albicaulis, assembly GCA_034641835.2. NCBI lineage: Eukaryota > Viridiplantae > Streptophyta > Pinopsida > Pinales > Pinaceae > Pinus > Pinus albicaulis. Next base: position 1,409,778,892 of record CM076574.1, read on the forward strand.
GCTAGTGCTCTCGACATTTGTGGATTAATTGTGAACTTGGAATCTCAAATTTTTGTTCTTCAGCATAATGGGCATTACTCTGTTAGAAATCCTCAAATTTTAAGGATGTATTTGCGTGTTCATTTATTAGAAATGAATTTTTATTATATCACATATCAGCATATTCCTAGAAGAAGGAATGCGTTAACTGATGCAGTTCATCATCACATAATAAGATTTAAAGAGGAAAATAAGCAGATATATATACATACATATATATATATATGTGTGTGTGTGTGTGTGTGTGTGTGTGTATATATATATATATATATATATATATATATATATATATATATATATATATATATATATATATATATATATATATATATATATATGTATGCATGTATGTATGTATGTATGTATGTATGTATGTATGTATGTACATACATACATATATATATATATATGTATATATATATATATATATATATATATATATATATATATATATCGAGTGTTTGCATCCATGTGCAACATAACTTCAAAAAATATGTGTGTTTTGTTTACAACCTGAGACATCATGTCTCTCAAAATATATGCAGAAATAATAGCCTAGGCTTTTAATCAGCATGACACTCATGATAGCATGTCACTGCATGCACAAGCCACCTCAATAAATAGTGGACGCGGTTAGACACCCTGTAGTGTGCCTCTGGTATGCATGAGGAACATCGTCAAATCTCGCGTAATCTAGGATTCTCCTAGTGAGTCTCTCCAAGTTTCACATGATCTCCTCTTCCTCGCTTACCTCACCCTGAGGAGCCACCTTAAAATTGTGTGGGACCCTCCATGATATTGGAGACATCCCTACAGGTCTCTCTGGGCCAACATCTGCGATACATGGATAAACATCAGAAAACATATAATAATTAAAATGATAATACTCATCAAAATCAAAAAATGAGTCTTACCCAATGCTTCATCCCAATCCTCTCCTTCTGTGAGTGGAAGGTTTGGATCTCCCACGAAGTCGGTGCCATTATAGGGCCAGTCCTCCACAACAATGAGTTGTTGGCGGAGCCAGTCGAAGAATTTTGGCCTCCATGACATGTGTTAACTGCGTCCTGATCGAGGCATCAACATGGCCCAACTAACCATATGTGGCTCTCATACTAGTGGTGCAGGTACTATTACCTCCTGAAATTGAAATATTGGCAACCATTCTAGGATGGAAACATAGCCAAATTGTTTCAGCTTGTCGTTCTTGCACTTTGTCAACTAGCGCTTCAAGTTGATTGTTACAACCTCTGCCTAGTTGAAAATGGTTGGAGTGATAAAGTCCACAAAAAGTTGGAGCTATATTTTTTTAACTTCGTGAGGGGCTTGTGATCCAACATCTCGTGTTATATTATGCAGCACTACATTTAGTGCCAAATCCAGTATTGTTTGGATGTCTACTTTTCCGCTCTTCAATCCTTTCTTTGCTCCGCGACAAACTCTGCCTATGAGCATGCTCATTTTTTCCATTGTAGGAGGGGTACTTATTAGGATCGGTACTCCTCCCCTCCATGATAATTCGATGATGAAATATATGTCTAAGACTTCAATCTCCAATTCTTGATCATGAACCATAAATCTCTCACGATCGGTGTGCCAAACACTAATCAGATACTGTGATAACTCCAGTTGAGCTCAGAGACACAGTGCCATGAAGAATTTTAAGATCCTGCAGTCTCTCATGGAATCCATGCATCTCGCGTTTCCCATGGATAGCTCATCTTCTTCCCCGTGCTTTCTTTTCTTCCATTCCATGGCCATTTTCACTTTTAATCACCTGCAAAACCATCATTGGGCCTTTCATTAGTCGATTCATTAACTTTTGAATTGTTTAAAAAAGGTTATTCATCGAAATTTTTGAGCAAAATTGGTTGCAGCAATTGGCACAGCTATTTCAGAAATAACAGCGCAAATTGCCACTTTGTCGTTAAAATTTAAGGTGGGTTGGCACAACTCTGTGTTCGGAACTGGTGTCGAACGCCACACCCAAATTTTAACATAATTCCTAGAAAAGCATAAAAAATTAAAAATGCAGGTAACAAAATATAGCTTAAAATGTAGGCAAGGATAAGAGCTCTTACCTGAAGAAAACGGATTCGCGATTGGTCTCCTATATTTTCCGCTACCAGCTCCACAAAATTATAGTTAAAAATGGAAAAATTCTCACAAGAGGTGAAAGGTGAAAATTAATTTATTTTTACTTTTTCTGTCATTTTATAACCTTTTCGAAACCCTAATTTTGTTTTTTTCACTTATTTTTCGATTATTTTACTATTTTATCTCGAAAAATGGGTTTTACATGTGTTTATTGTGCATCAATAGGTCCTAAGCATGATGATGATGACGTGATGAGTTGTGTTTTATTACTTTTTCAGACTTGGTAAAAACACGAAAAAGTCACCATGTGGAGTAATCTTTCAACTCTTTTCTCACTTTCTAAAATTGAAAATATTGTCGAGACTCTTGTCATTTTGAACTCTTTAAAGGCTGTGAAACGTCATCTTCCCAGTATACGTTTACCCCTTTTTCGGGTTGGGATAGATTATTTATGAATAATGAACACCTTAGCCTATTGCGACTAAGAGGTTCTCCCAGATATTGTTTTCTACCTTTTCAGATTTGTGAGACTATCTACGAAAAGGGACCTGCTCGAGTTTTCTTTTGCGCTTCTTTTCAAACTCTCTACACATGAAAAGATGTGGAGTTCTTCCTTTGTCAGACTCGTTAAAACCTCAACGACATCAGAAATCATCACCATGACTTAACCGAGTTCCTCATTTCTAGGGCTTTTATAATGTACTAGGATGGATTTGTCAAAAGGACAAACTTATATGACAAGCATATTCTATCCCCTTCAAGCTTGTTTCCAAAAATAATTGGGGTACTCGCCAAAAATGGTGGGGGGAAATGGAACGAGTTCTCAGTTGTGTCAGCAGTATGTCGCTCTTGAACATGACACTTGTTTGTAATTTGTGTCGCGTTGGGGACATCTCGTTCGTCATTTTTCCTCCATGGGTTTGGGTTATCTATTTTGGCATCTCATATGCTCTTTTCCAGGTCATCATGACCTTAGATCCCTTGATGTCAAATACTGCTAAATTCCGGAACTGTGTCACCAATATGTTCAAGAGAAGTTTCCTTCTGCAGTTTTCAACCTCTGATCCTCCATTTTGTCCTAATTCACTATCATCTTATTCCTCAGTCTCATGTCGATGATGTGGGAAAAATAATGGCCCTCCTTCGACCAGGTCACTTCATGTCGACTTTAGCTCATTATCCAAAAAGTTTATCTAGAGACTCACTTCCGATACCTTGGAGCTTGCATGCCTTAATGGCAAGTTTTTTGCATTCTACGACAGGTCCTCATCATTGGCCTTCGATCGGGTGATTTTATGGATGTTCAAATCCAGCTCATTGTTCACATTTCATAGATTGTACTAGTAGTACCTTGAGGACCACTGTCATCATTGGTGGTTTCTATCGTGCTTGTTAATAGTTTGCATCATTAACTGGTAATCAAGTAATTTTCCTACACGTTCGACTTTAGATCATTTATTTGCATGCAAGTTGTACTTGCCTGGGTCGAGATGGAGCAAAAGCCCCTAGGTTTTTTCTGATGAAATCCAAGCTGTGAGACGATTTGGTTAATTATGACTATATGCATGACTCTCCTAATTGGATGGTTGTGACCATACCTAAATATATTTGATGATCCTTCTTGCTCGATGGCTGCGCCCATACCTCAAATATTATTATTATATGTACTCTATTATGGATGGCTGTGACCATATCACATATTCATGTATTAGAGATATTATTTGTACTTGTTCTTTCAGGTCTCCAACGGTGGTGTTTTGGTTTGAGCATGTTCTCATAAAGCATTTCACCCCTCCCTCTCTCTCAGACCTCATGCTTTAGGGGGCATCTGTTACACAATATTTTTTCACCGTCCCTAAAATTCCCATCCCAAACATTAGAGGACCATTTCAGTGACTTCTGTGTATTTTCGTACCTTTCTTTAAGTTTCATTTCATCCCTTGGTGTGTCAAGAAAATTTCCTCTGTTGATTATTCCTTAAGAATGCTCTAAAAAACATGTCATTTTGGGTCAGCGTTGGTAGGCAGTTATGGCCTCGTGCCCATGGAGAAATTAACACTAGAAACTGCGCCCATTGGCACTCTGTCTCAGTGGGGCAACTTCACCAAGCTATTTTTGGATTTTTTTTAAATAGAAACAAATTTTCCATGCCTAACAACTTCGTGAGCAGAGTCATCATGGTTTTTTCGATTGAATAATGTTGAATTCCTCCCTTTGGATTCTTGTTTCCTACAATTTTGAAACTCCCCAAAGGGATAAGACCTCTCTTCCACCTGATGAGGGATTCCAAACCACTCCCTCCTCTCCTATAAATACTTCCTTCTCACATTGTTTCAGCTAGCTAAATGGTCATTACTATAGCTGGTGTGTAGAATAAGGCAGAGAGGAATCCATTATCGAGAAAGAGTTTAGGACCATTGCCTCATCGAGTCTGATCCTGAACCAATGCTTGAGAGGCGCCCGACTGAACCCGTCGAAGGAGGCTGCAATGTCAAGGCATTAAGGTTGTAAACTTATTTTCTCTATCATTAATACATGACTGTTTTTTGGTTCCAATTTTGTGTTCGATCATATGAAAAATGTTTCATTCTCCTTGACGAATTGAATAGCTGTAAATGAAAGTATGTTTTCGTATGTTGTCATCATTCACTTGATATTTTTGCAGGTACACAAACATTATCACTGAAGGATCATGACGTGTGAAGACAAAGATCGGAGGATCATTGTTGCAAGCCACGACAAGAGGATTGGACCAAGATAGGTTATCTATCCCAACTCATTTTTCATTTCTAAGCTAGGAGTCCAAAAGACCAGCATCTTCCCTTGTTGCTAGACCCACCCTAGGGCTAGAAGGATCGCCTCTGTTTGCAAAGGGGATTTGCTTGCTCAACACACAGTCAACATAATATTAAATTTTCTTCTGTAATTTTCCTTGATACTTTAAGAAAAGTAAAAATACATGTAACTACAACAATATCTGTGTAAAAATCATCATTTCCTAATTTAAATAATGTTTTCCATACATAATATTTCCGTCTAAACAATGTTTCTAGTTCTTACTTCTTCTACAGTCTATGTACTTATCTCGCTTCAGAGCTTGCTGATGATGTCCTCTCTACCATGAGAGAGGTGATTATGTCCTCATCTTCCCTGTCCTCCACACCTAAAATGAGTTGGTTAACAGAAAATTCCAAAAGAGACCTCGGGACTCCTAGTCCAGTACTCTTCTTTTTCGGGATTAAGGAATGTTGTGATTCCACTGGTCACCACCAGCTCAAGAATTAACACTCTCTTGCTTCCTCTCCTTTCTATGTTCAGTCACAGAACCCCTTTTCCTCATTGGGATGCACTTTTTATCCCCAAAGGAAAGGTAACTATTTCTAACTGTTTTCTGTTCAACCACTCTCAGTTCTTGGAATAATTTTATCATCATTCTTCTTTAAATTTTATGGAACCACAATCCACAATTATTTTATTCCCAAAACAGAATTAATTTATGTTCATCTTTCGTAACCTTTTCTCAAAAAATGAATGTCTAGTCTTTTTAAAATAAATAACGTAAGAATTTAATTTGCACTAAGCCAGTTGTGACAGTAGTTTTCAAGCTTCGTTGCAAAAGGGTGCAATTTTAGAAAAATTATTATTTGATGGGAAATATAAAGTTTCAAAACATTAAAGGAAAAAAAAATTGCTTATCTAGTGAAAAAAATACAAATTCTAACTTTGACTACCCACCATCCTTTAAAAAATTAATTCATTTTGAGAGAAAAAATAAGAAATTACATGGAAGTCTTTACACTAAAATACTTTTAACATTTATTTATAAATCAATGTTTTCTAAAAAGGGGAAAGTTATCTCCTTGTTCTAACTTTTGTAAAATTTTCTAAATCAAGAAATGGTTACTTAACTCAAAGTTTGCAATTACACGATGTGAGCTTAATAAAAGTTTCACATCATGTCAATTTTTTTAATTAGTTATTTCAGACAGACATGTATATATTATTTTAATTATAAAGTTTGAAAATATCTCCCAACAATTTCAAACAAGATTGTGATTTTTTTATTATTTAAAATGTATTTTGAATACATAAATTTATTCAGCAACTCTAAAACCCCATGCACTTGAACTCTATGGATTAAAAAACTTAAATTGAAATTTTTAAAAAACTTTGTGGAATTTTGGTTAAAATTAACCCAAAAAATGTCCTAACCATTTTGTCTATTAGTTAGACTATACCTTAAAATAATTAACACAAAAATTATAATATAATCAACTTTAAACATTTAAAAAAATTAAAAATTAAAATATTTTTAATTTAAATTATATTAAATTAAATAAAACCCAAAAAAATAAACATTAAAAATTAATAAATAAAAATAAAACAAATATAAGATATTTATGATTGAAATAATATTAAAAAGAATAAAAGAAACACACCTTATTGTTTAGGAAATAAAAATAAAATAAATATAAGATATTTATGATTTAAATTATATTAAAAAACATCAAATTAACACACCTTAACAACGCTACACAATGTTTTTCCTCCACTTTTGGGAAGTGGTAAAATGCCTATTTTCCTTCTTCTACGAAATCCTTGTGCAAGAAACTATGCTCTAGGTATCTAGGTACTGAACTTAATATAGATGAACTTGCCATATTTCTAACCACCTAAACCTTTTACATAAAGAAAAAGAAATACTCTAATCAACATTTTCATTTCCCATTGACCATTAAATATAAAACCACCTCAGCGTTTTACCTAAAAAGGAAATATCATAATCAACATTTTCATTTCACATTGACCATTAAACGTGACGTGAATAAGTGTATAAATCCAACCTTTTCTGGTTAAAGTGAAAGTAGCTCGACTAAAACTCTCTCACCTCTAATCAACATTTTCATTTCACATTGACCATTAAACGTAACGTGAGTAAGTGTATAAATTTAACCTTTTCTGGTTGAAGTGAAAGTAGCTCGACTAAAACCCTCTCACCTTTCATTAAATTTGTCCAAAATTTAACTATCCAACCATTTTAAAAATGACTCTGTATTAATAAAAAATAATATGTATTTTATTTTTAAAATGAAATTTAAAAATATACTATTGGTTAAAATTTTATAAATAGCTACATTAATTTATTTTGAATTTTTTTTAAGAAAACAATGTTATTTATTTGTTAAAACAAGTCATGTCCATTAAGTTAGTAGATATCTTAAATTCTTACTATTAAAATAAAGATTACCCCACATAAAATAATTAATTAAAAATTTGATATGCATACTAGATACGCATTTCACACTATGTTATGCACTTGTTGACTTAACACCCTAAGTTATTGTAAATATTTAATTGAAAACACTTTCTTCACAAGAATAACATAAAAATGATCATTGAATTACTGTCCACACCATATTACATACGTACATATAGATGAAGCTAATTCTAATCTTAGAGAGAGAAGTTGAGAGAATCTCTCAACTTCCTCAACAACTCAATCCAAACTAAGTAAGCATAATAATTGAGGCATTATCTCAAACACCCCCCCTTAACGCCTACATTACATAAATGGAGAACACACTAATTTAATACAAACATTTGTCTGCCCTGGTCTTCATTAACATTTGTACCCACTCTGAGGTCTCATAGACAACGCTCTTTTCTCCACCATTTTCGAGCTACCATTCAACCCATTTAAAATACATTTGTTTCTGACCAGCAATAATGAACTTTGCAAGATCAATAGTATTGACAACTCGGCTCGTCGGGGCTTCCACGATAAGAGCTGACAAGTGATGAACCATCCTATGGACCAATCACCATCTGTCGGATATTTCGCTTTCGGCTATCCATCAGAGGCTAGGCAAATGGTCTGAATACTAAATTTGTTCAAGAGCTAATCTAACGACTTGACCTGCTTCACACAAATGGATCTCATACTGTAACCTGTAACTGATGCTCTTGGCCCGAAGCACAACAATATCAACATATAACAAATTCACACAATCAAATTAGCCAATTGTTCTCTCGTCCCTGAAGAACGTAGAGAACGACTAATTTAAATAATGCTAATTTGTTCAATAATTGGTTCTCTACTACACAAATCTCATAGCAATAAATATAAGCTTAAACTCCACACTATATTCCACAAACTTTCAAATCACAAAACATGCTTTAGAAAAGTTTAAGAGATGGATCAGGAGATTCATCCTCACTTGAAGAATCTTCAAATATTGCATCGGGTGAATCGTCTGAAAATGTTGCATAGGCCGAATTTTTCAATTTTCCATTCAAAAGATCTCAAGCCTGAATTTTGCAATTGAATGCTGTATGTCCATATTTATGACAATAGAAACATTCAGTCTTATTTTTATTCACCCTTCCTTTGGAGTATAGTGCAAGTTCATTATGTGAACTAGCCTCTGTGCCACCTATCCTCTTTTCTTCTGCCATAAGAGCTGCTATCATTTCATCAAGTGATTGATGTGGCATTTGGCTTAGAGTAAATATGATGATACCAAATTGAAAACACTTTCTCCACGGGAATAACATAAAAATGATCATTGAATTATTGTCCACACCAGATTACATACGTACATATAGATGAAGCTAATTCTAATCTTAGAGAGAGAAGTTGAGAGAATCTCTCAACTTTCTCAACAACTCAATCCAAACTAAGTAAGCATAATAATTGAGGCATTATCTCAAACATATTTTTCCTTTATGACCTAAATAAGTAAGGTCTTAGTGGAAAAGCCTAAGTGGAACTTTGATATTTAAGAAGCTATTTTAGTAAATGAATGAAATATTTTGGTGAACCTTGGAAACTCACAGAAAAGTTCAAAAACGGATTCTTGAACTTCCATATGGTCGCTAACAGTTAGGGTCCTCTCCTTCACTAGATATTAAAATATATAAATGGGAAAAGAAGGGGTTGCCTAACAAAAAGATGAAAACACCTCAAGAGAGAGAGGAGGAAAGACATTGATTGACACATTTGAATATGGGTAAGATACTACCACTCGAGCAATTTTAGAGTTGGAGTAGAGCCAATGGAAAACTAGAAGACATACTTAAGTATGTAAATTCGAGGTTGGATGGGGTCTTGATTCCTGGAATTGATGAGAGTGTCATTGTTAAATTGAATGTTCTATAAGCAAGAAGCTCAAGGGGAGAATGGTGTATGATTGTCGTTCTCATTGGAAGGCTAGTGTGACATTTCCTCGTTGGTTTTATGGGATTTAGATAAGTGTGATTGTTGTTTCAAGAACTTATAATTTTATGTAATTATGTTTCTTTACAGTAGGCTCTATATTGAAAGAACTAATTATGTTATTAGATAATTAAGTTTATTATTGATATTTAGAGAGGAGGAATATACCTCATGAATGATTGAATATGAAAAGTAAAAAATAATGGTTAGTCTCAAGTCTATCTAGAGTATGCCATCTTGTTGTAGGACAATTAATCGATCTATAAAATCACAATGAAATGAGATTATATTGCTATAGAAAGTAAAGAGAATGAAATCATGTAGCTAGTAAACTGAAAACATGAAGGGAAAATCCCTCTTAAATATGTGGCAAACCCTAGCTCTAGAGATTATATTAGGGGTTTTGGTTGAACTATTTATCGCTCATTGGTCCAAAACTAGGCTACTGTGAAAGTAAATACCCTATGGGAGGAGAGATGGACGAGGAGATTCTAGTCACCATTTCCATCGGGTACTCAGAAGAAAGAAAATAGAATAATAATAATAATAATTTCAAATGAGAATAGTTGACATTAAATAAAGAAAATATATACATATCAATAATTATATGAGTACATACACTATGCTAGCACTATGAAAAATTCAAGCATGTGTGTATTTGTTTTAACAAAGTCTAGAGGAAAGAGAATATGGTAGATAAAGAAGAAGAAAACAGTAATAGTCATGGACTATCTTGGTGAAACTTAGACATTCAATCGAAACAATATTAAGAGTACATAATTCAAAATAAACAAGTATGCTATTTAGAACACAAATAAAAATTTAAATCAATAGGTTGACTCACATCACTAGTACATTTGGCAGAAATTCCGACACTTGGTTCCAACACTTTTGACCAAATGTCAGAAATTTCCCCAAATTTTTTCAACTTTTTCAAATCCCGCCCGAAATTGTCGCTATACCGACATTTACAGAAAAGTGTCGCAATACCGACACTTAGACAAAGTGTCGCAATTTTGACATTTGGAGGAAAACGTCGCAATTGCGACACTATGCCCCAAACCGTCGCTATTGCGACGGCTGCGTCCAAATGTCGCAATTGCAACACTTTGTCTAAGTGTCGCAATTGCGACGTCTTGAGGTAGTCGTTGCAATAGAGACGCTTTGGGGGTGTCAGAATATTGACACTTAATGGTTAATTGGTTCACTATGTAATTCAATGGTTTTCTCGCTCAACTTTTTCGACCTTTATGCTTCTTTCCCATAATTCCATTCTGCCCTATTCATTTTTTTTTCCCGCTGAGCTTGTTCAACCTTTTTCTCATGAACTTTGAGCATGGCAAAAAATGCCCTGTACAGCTGCGGCTATTTTTCCTTGATGTTACCTCAGCAAGTGGCGGTGGTAGTAATGTAGATCAACTTCATTCCTGCCAGAAGCTCGAATCCGAATCCTTTCGGCTGGAAACCTCCCCATTTTCATTAACTACTGTATTTTTTACAAACAACAGAAGCTTGGATATCTGGTAAGTAGTTTCTGCTATAAGGGTTTTACTGGGTGTTTGTGAATATTTGTTCAAGGGAAATACCCTGCATTTTCCTGGATTAGTAACTTTTGATTGGTATTATTGATTGTTAGTCTACTGCATATTTTGAGACCTAAGCCCTTGGAGTGCTTTGTATTCGCGTGGGTAACTTTTGCTTGGTACTATTGATTGCTTTCTAGTCTGTTTATGTGTTTGAGACGATGCCTCACCTCTGCATGGATCTTGGTATTTGGTAATGGGAAGACTCTTACTAGTTAAGTTGTGTACATTATTTTGTTAGAGACTTGTTGACTCTGGCTCCCACTTGCTGGTTTTTGTTTTGATGGGCTTAAAAGAAGCATTTTGGGAGAAATGCATGATTTCATCAATGGAAAGCCTTTTTTCCTGCTCTTTTGCTCTTTTTCTCATATGCTTAAAGTACTATATTCCCTTATATATTTTTATTAAATATGTTTAAAGCACTTTCCTGCTCCTTTTTTAATATGCTGGGAGCACTATATTTCCTTATCTCTTTTTTTAATATGTTTAAAGCACTATATTGTTTTATCGATATAATTTTGCAGCACGTTTCTCCAGAAGATAGATGCAATTTCCTTTTGGTTAGCAAGCCGCCATCCAATTGCCTAAACGGGCTCATTTGTAACAGATATGAAGTAGAAAAAGTATTAATCTAAGTTCTTCTATAACAGGATTCACCTTTTCTTCATGTGAAGAAGCTAAAGAATGTACGTGTATTGACTGCCTCTATAACTGGGAAAATCTTGTCATTTAACTCTTTTAACTGTCCTTCTCAATAGCATGGTCATATTATTCTGTTTAAGATAAAAGCAGATCCAAAATACTGTTCAGAGTCCAGACTCACAAATGTGGCCTAAATAACTTATTTCTTGCCGCACTTCAAGCTTTTCTAAAATACTTTATGCATAGCTGATGAATTTATTTGTAGCCCACATATTGGAGTCACATTGTCCAAAAGATACAAACCAAAATATAATATAATGAATTACCTGAACAATCTACTACAAACTTCTACGGAAAATACAATGAAGAATCCATTTGATACTCACAAGGGTGTATTACGGACTCGACATAGCCACTACCATATCTTCAAGTAGTATAGGTTGTTAGGGGTAATATGGTGACTGCTACAATGCAACTACAAATGCTCTTGCCAGTTTTGAGTGGACAGAATAAATATTGAGATGAAGAACAAAAGCTATTTAAGGACTCCAAATCTTAACACAACATGAATAGCATGATCCTATAGAGTGGAAATAACTACATTAAACACCTATGTGATTGAGGACCTTGATTCCCGCTCTTTGGGTACTCAGAGTCATAGAAACCTAATCTTTGAATGAACTGATGCATTACAATTGCATTATTTCCATAGATAGAACTATAGATACAAAGGTGGAGAACATGGTTCCATAGTGACAGAGTCTCCTTCAGCTCCTCATTCTCTGATAAATTTTGGGGCATCATGCTCAAGAGGCTGCCTTACTATTTCTTTTTGTTATTTCATTCAAGCATAAATGACTGACAATGAAATGCAGTAATTGAAATATGGATGGATCAGAATTCCATTCACTAGAAAAAATAACTAGTCCTTGACCAGTGAATGAATTTCTAAGTATTTAGAATTATATTAATTACTGTGAAAGCTATTAGTGTAAAAATATTGCATTCCAATTTGTGCCAGTCTATTACTTTGGAATGAGTACTTGCCAACAAATTAACTATTACACTTAACATATATAAGCTTGTAACTTACATGTCTTACATTTTTGACAATCTCCTTGAAAACACACCTGATTTCTTACATCTGATTAGATTTTCAAATGAAAAATGTGAGTTCATCTGAAGCAGATCTGACAAGCATGCCACTCTTGTCAGATTCATGACCAAAGAGCTCTCTATACTCTGTGCATACAGAATTCTTCTTTGAATCCACAAGAATTTTAAGTGTTTCGTCTGCATCTTGTGTATCCAATTATTCAATTTCATTCAAGTTGGCCAGAACAATGCTACCAGAACTTCTTTATCTGCTTTCTAAGCTTGCTTGAATACTGGATCTGTGTTTCTTGAATCTTCCTATGTTCATGTCTACCTGTCAGAGGCAGCTTCCATCACCTATTGAAGTTAGGGAAGGTTGATGTTCCTATGCTTGAAAAACTCAGTTGTATAATGCAGAAGGGAAAAGGACCTTGATTCCTGCTCTTTGGGTACTCAGAATCATAGAAACCTAATCTTTGAATGAACTGATGCATTACAATTGTATTATTTCCATAGATAGAACTATAGATACAAAGGTGGAGAACATGGTTCCATAGTGACACGTGATCCTTGACTCATTCTACGATCAACCGCTTTATTTGAGGCATCATCTTTCATAGGCTACCTTACTATTCTTTTGTTGTTCAAGCATAAATGGCTGACAATCAGAAAATTGTAGTAATTGAAATACTGGATGGATCAGAATTCCATTCACTAGAAAAAATAACAGTCCTTATTTAGGTGAAATTAAACTTCAAGTGTTTAGAATTAAATTCATTCTTTACATGAAAGCTATTAGTGTAAAATATTAAAACAAATTCTTCCAGTCTGCTGGAATGGTGGTACTTGCAGAAACAAATTAGCACTATTACACTATATAAGCTTGTAACACATGGCTTACATTTTCTGATCTCACAACTTTTTGATTTATTTTTCAAATGCAAAATGTGAGTTCATATAAAGCAGATCTGACAAGCATGCCACTCTTGTCAGATTCATGACCAAAGAGCTCTCTATACTCTGTTCATACAGAATTCTTCTTTGAATCCATAATACTTTTAAGTGTTTCGTCTGCATCTTATGTATCCAATTATTCAATTTCATTCAAGTTGGCCAAAACAATGCTACCAGAACTTCTTTATTTGCTTTGTAAGCTTTCTTGAATACTGGATTTGTGTTTTTTGAATCTTCCTCTGTTCATGTCTACCTGTCAGAGGTAGCTTCCATCACCTATTGAGATTCCCCTTGGTTGATCATTATATGTAGAAAAACTCGGTTGTACATGTGAAAAAAATTGTAGTTCCTACGTGCCTGAAGATGTTAGAAACCTAATCTTTGAATGAAGCGATGCACATTGGTGTATTATTTCCTGATAAATTCTGTGATACCAGGAAGTGGAGAACATGGTTCCATGGCCTAAAATAGGTCTCATAGCTATATTTAGGATAAGGCACAAGGGCATCTAGCCTCAAAACACATGTACTTCTATTTCTTTTTATTGTGCATTCAAGCATAAATGGTAGCTTGATAAAATGGTAGTTGGTAATAATAGTTGGATCAAAATTCCATTCACTAGAAAAAATTACTAGTCCTTGACCAGTGAATGAAATTCTAAGTATTTAGAATTATATTCATCAAGGTGAAAGCTATTAATGTAAAAATATTTCATTCCAATTTGTGCCAGTCTATTACTTTGGAATACAGTGCAGTGTAAATTAACTAATACATGTATGTACTAAACTGTAACTTACATGTCTTACATTTTTCACAGTCTCCTTGAAAACACACCTGATTTCTTCCATCTGATTAGATTTTCAAATTCAAAATGTGAGCTCATCTGAAGCAGATCTGAAAAGCATGCCACTCTTGTATTCATGACCAAAGAGCTCTCTATACTCTGTTCATACAGAATTCTTCTTTGAGTCCACACTACTTTTAAGTGTTTCGTCTGCAACTTGTGTATCCAATTATTCAATTTCATTCAAGTTGGCCAGAACAATGCTACCAGAACTTCTTTATCTGCTTTCTAAGCTTGCTTGAATACTGGATCTGTGTTTTTTGAATCTTCCTATGTTCATGTCTACCCGTCAGAGGCAGCTTCCATCACCTATTGAAATTAGGGAAGGTTGATGTTCCTATGCTTGAAAAACTCAGTTGTATAATGCAGAAGAGAAAAGGCATTTGCAATGTAATTCTAGGTGCCGCAGTGATGGTTTCTACCAGGGCATCATCCTCTAGCACAATTCAAATGGTTTAATTTATAGCAAAGCTCACGTGGATCACATTTTGTGAATGCTCATAGAATAGCTTTCTAAAGAATAGCATGCCCTGTGTTGCCTGCTTCTGTACCCTATACAGTTGCCAGCCATGTAATTGCCATGGGTATTGGGGAAAAAGTGTGTCAACTGTAATATTTGTAGAAAAACGGCTTCTGGAAAATTAACTTCCGCATATTCTCCAAAACTAATGATTGTAGATGTTACTGAAGCACAAGTGCCGTGTCCAGCAACCCATCAATTGCTTGCAAATGTATATGTATGTAATCAATTCTAGACTCTGCATAAGTCCAAAATCATGACCCATAAGCATAGATTATATATGAATCAGATCAAATAGCACGGAAAGAAAAAAGAAACAAAATTCAAAGAATCGACAAATAAAGTGTAAATAGAGAAGACAAACAGACAAAACAGAACATGAATCCCATTGTCCTACGAGAATTGGAGAGACTGGAGATGGAGTTATTAGACACCACCTATCTCAATACACAAGCCAGAAGACTTGCAAAGCCAGGAGATACCGCAGTGTTTGATGAGATTTAAGGCAAAACGCCCTCACCCCAAAGGATTTTTGGATCGAAGCTTCAGGTCTCTATTTTTTAATTCTTCAAGTCCCACTCTGTTTTTTAATTGATCTGTATTTTCTTAATTATGTTTAGTGATGTAATTTTTTGGGTAAAGACTATGAAAATGAAGTGTTATGTACTAAAAATTCAGAATTCAAATTCTGTCTACATTTCAATGTATTTTTGGATCAAATTTATGAAAATAAAGTGTTATGTACTAAAATATTCAGAATTCAAATAATGGTTACATCTCAATGTATTTTTGAATCAAAATTTCAAGTCTCTTTTTAATTCTTCAAGTCTTTCTCTAATTTTTAATTATGTTTCTCTTGTAACTATATTTATCAGTGATAGCTCTAGAAACAACTCAATTCACAAGCTGTATGAAAATGAAGTATTATATACTAAAAGATTCAGTTCAAATTCCATCCCATACTTAGTCTACTTAGTCTACTGAAAAACACATATGAAAGCACTTAAATATTGTAGTTGTAATATAGTAATAACAGTCAGAATTGACATTCTGTGTCTGCTGAAAAGTATAAATAAACACCTAAATATTATAGTGGTAACAATCAGAATATACGGTTACACAAGTACAAAACCAACTCATTACCGATCATCTGGTCACCAAAGAAACTATGTTGTATTGGGCAACGGTATTCTTCACTCTGGTTTTTAATCTCGTGTCAGTCTTCGCAACTATATTCGGCAGCGGTATTCTTCCACAGATACATCAGTAATACATTCTTTGTGCTCCCTTCTCTTGTAGCGATGTTCAAGGGTTTATGCAAGTGCTACACAGTAGGTTGTCAAACATTGGCAGTGACAGGGTATTGGGTGCTTTGCAACAATACCTAGTCTAACATATTGAAGAGTTTTATTCCAGATAACCCATATGGCATTCAGATCTATCAATTGTATTCATATCTTTGCAACTTTTTACGATAGTATTTCTAATGAGTTGTCATTAAATCTTTTCATTTTTCCTCTCAGTAAGCTAGAGATAAAATCAACTGCTACTTGTGTTGTGTTTGAGTTTAAGTGGCCCATGAAATAATAAAAGAAAAATCAGCAGAGGTCAAGCAGAGCATATTTGCAACGATGCCACTTCAGTCAGAATATCAAAAGTAACAGAGAGAACAATTGCATTTCCTTACAGTCACAATAAATATTAAGGCAGATTTGGGAGAGATATTTCCATTCATTTGTATAATAGAGATGAACCGACGCTTCGAATACTGCAGAATTCATTGAAAAAAAAATGACGACTGGGTGTCAAAGTAAAACCTGCAGGCATTTTACATATCAGGAGTTGCAATCTGCTACTTCTGGTTTTTCAACAGGTTGCATTTCTAGATTTCCTCTTGGAGTTTTTCATTTCTGCACTTCTATTTTGAATGGGAAATTTCCCTTGAAATGTTTGTTAACCTTGTGAACTCAATTCAGTTATGCAATTCCCTTGGGAAATTTCCCTTGAAATGTTTGTTATTCTTGCAGGGAATTTTATAGGAAGAGGAGGCTGCAGTCAGCCTCTCTGCAAATTGAATCATTAGAAATATTAACTTGACTGAGTTAAATTATCTTAGCAATGTTGTAATTTAGTAATATGGATTTTCATCTTACAGGGCACTGGGTTCTGCTGGGAACATATTTTCCACAAACAAAAAGGAAGTTGCTTCACTGGACCTGGATCACCATTGGAGATGATCGAGCGTATTGCAGAACTTGAAGCTGACGTTTTGCTTCTAGTATATATTAAAATTGTGTTGCCATCTATTAGTTGTTTTGAGCTGCCGCAAACTTTCTGGAATTGAAATGGGAGGCTGGATCCTCCACATAACACCCCGATCGGGGGCATTTGATATGTATGTTTCAGTTTAGCAAACAACGTTAAAAAAATTAAAAAAATTCTTAAAGATATCTTTACAAATGTCATGAACCTCACGATTTGGTTGGTAATGATCAAGTTTGTCTTCAAAATTTGGCAAATTTGATTTGCTAATATGCTTGAGATTCCTTTGTTCCACAAACAAATATTATTTGCTAATATGCTTGAGATTCCGGAGAAAATGTGTGCCCAAGATGGTCGGAAAATTCAGAATAATTCTATAGTTTAATTTTTGCTCGTCTTTAGTTCCTGTCCACCAAGTTCAAGACATAATTTCTTATTGGGATTAGAAAATAAATCGAGTTCAATTTCCAATATTCAATACAATTCGCTAGACAAATATAGTATAGATAGCATTTTGAGACACTCACCAGTATGTTTCTCGCACCATATCATTTGAATCTTCCACCTAACCTAAACATTAATGATCTTAAATTTGCAGAAAATGGGAGAGGATTTAGCTCATTACCAAAGTGCCGATACCCCAATCAATATGACTGCATATGCCCAAATCCTTTATAAGATTCCAATTTGTGGCTACGAGAACAGAGTTGTACAGGAAACAAATGCATGGCATCAGAGACTTGCACCAACCAACATTATAGTGGATATGGTAAAATGAATTCATCATTCAAATAAGTGTCTAAAAAATGGTTTCTTCCCTTCAGATTTTCTTCCCATGGAAGCAGATAACAGTTTGAACTGCTTTTAGTTCATACTGTATACTATTAAAAGTATAATTTTGCTAGCTTAAGAAAAAAGATGAAGTCCGCACTAAGGAAACTACTTGCCACCACAAAAAGGTAGCTATAAAAAAATATACATTTACAAAGAGAAAAAGGAACCATCAAAGAGGAGATGAATGGTCACATAAAACTACACCAATGAAAAACACTCAACTCCCACCCTCTATAGTCAATGCCCACAAGCACAACAATATTTTTCAGCAGAA
The DNA here is from genome assembly GCA_034641835.2 of Pinus albicaulis. NCBI lineage: Eukaryota > Viridiplantae > Streptophyta > Pinopsida > Pinales > Pinaceae > Pinus > Pinus albicaulis. The sequence goes on from CM076574.1 coordinate 1,409,797,252, forward strand.
TTCACAATCGGAGTAGCCAAGGTTTCTTGCTCCCAAGTTATATGTCCAGATGCATACAAAGCTCTCATTGCAGAGTGATATGCACGAAGTTCTAATTTATGTACTTTTGCTACTCCTTTCTCTTCAGTCAAAGATTTATCTTGCCTCCGGTTTGGACATTCACATGAAGACATAGCATCATTGAAAGAGCTATAGACTACAGGTCGTGATGAATGCTTTTGATTTGAACATAAAATATCATTTGACATATAGCTACTACTACTACTAGCAACAGAACAATGACAACTCTCAACTTCCTCAATTGAACGATTTAATCTGTCTTCAAATGAAGACATGAATACACATTTGTCACCCACATGTTTTCTGGGGAAAGGAAAGGTATCTACCTTTTCTAACAGAGGACATGATGACTCTCCCACTACCTCATGGTTCCTAGATTTCTGGATTGCTCTCCTTTTTTGAGGAGCAGCCTCCATGTTGAAGAAATCTTCCTTGTATGCAGATTGCATTTGAATGCCTAGTTTTCTCTTTGTAGCCTTTAAAAAGACATGAGATGTCAAAGGGTTGCACAAATAGGAATCTTGTTTTTCTTACTGTAGCACTTAGAAGGTCTGTAACAGCAATTACATATAGTATCAGCTGTGTAACAGAGGCAGTGTCACCCATCAATACTGTAAAAATGCTAGGCTTGGGTTGAATTGGAATTTGTATTTTAATATCTTGCATTTGACATAAAGGTAGTAATTCCTTCCAACCATGGTCCAATTGTCGCTACCAGTCCTGGTCACTAATTCATCAAATGCTTGCTAAAGGACTGCAAAAATATTAGCTGTGAATATGACATTAATCTTACGAGCTTTTGCTAGAGGATGAAATGTGTGTAACTGACAAATATCCGTTGCTACCAAAGATCCTGTATTTGGTTCTTGGTTGCTGGAACTATATAGTTTGGCTCCATAATAGAGGAGATTAGTGGAGCTTGTTGACTTACTGTTATCAGGGTGATGAAAATTAGTTCTAGCTTGCAAAATGCTAGGTTGCATCGAACCAATATCTGTATTAATATCTAGCATTTGACATCAGGTGTAGTAATTCTATCGACTCCTCTTAGGGTTTGGCCTTGTTTACTTTTCTTTCCTCCAACTGTAGTAGATGTAGGTGAAGTCATGTAAGGTCAGTTTCAAATTTCAATAATACACATGCATTAGGTCTTGTAGGTTGGGCCTTTCTTCTATCCCCAAGCATTAGTTGACTAAGGGTTACAGGCATTTATTCTATCCCCAACAGTAGTTGACCAAGGGTTTCACGATTTTGTTAGTACATGCCCAGCGGTGTTTGAGCAGCCTTGGAAATTCACTCCATAGAGGGCATCAATCTGTGAGGCAAAAGTCATCTTGTCAGGATTGCACACAAGTTGTGACCTTTGCATTCATCTGCTTGTAATTTAGGAGTACCCCATGAGCTGCTTGTTTAGAACCAAAGAGCATGCAAATATAATGTTTAACAACTCTGCAAAAAGTTTAAACATGGCAACAACTAGACTCTGAATTCTCATCATACTATTTATGTGTCTTGAAATGGCAACAACTAGACTCCGAATTCTCATCATACTATTTCAAGGCTGGTTTCTGTATTGATACCTAATAAATTTAATATCATTATGTGTTGTCACACTATGTTCTTTCCTGAATATACATTCTTGACAGAAGTAGCCACTAGTACCTTTCAGTGAGTTTTCTACTGGCTTCAATCTCAAATTGTATATTGGTAACCTTGATAGCTCCACCTTTTGGTAGCTCCAAGATGGAGTATTTTCTGGAGGAGACCTTTTCCCTTTTGGAAATATTGAACTAAGCCCGTCAGCTATTGTCTTGAATTATGGATAGGTTTGTGGAACTCTGTTTTATTTATTTTGCATAACATATTTTATTTTGGGCATTAAAATTGTTTCCTAACATTGTCCTTTTTCCTGTTTCAAATCCAACAATTCATGCATGTAATTTTTGTTCAAAAGTATCTTGAACTTTAGAAGGTTATTTTCAAATTTGACCAATACAGTTTGCAAGGTTTCCCTTGAACGAGCACATCAGCACATTGCACATGGTTATTTTTTGGTGTATATGCATTGACCCATTTAAAATGAAGTGGCTTCTTTTTCTGAAGTGCCACCCTTCAGTGAGTGGGAAAAACCTATCTGGTTGGATCATATGGAAATGCCTATTAGTGGATGGAAAACGTGCAACTATGTTGGAAACTACTGAGGTGTATTCAGTATCCATATTAGCATTCTTTGCAGGCCAAGATCATTAATATTCTATTTCCTAGTACAAAGGTTTTCTTTCTGATATTCTACTATCCAGTATGAGGTAATATTGTGAGGTGCTTCACTTCGAGCAGAGAATTCTCAGTTGTCAATTGGGTCTTGTCTGAGGGGCCGAGAGGAAATTTGTTATCATTCAAAACCCAGGTTCAAATCCCCCTATGTGACATGTCCACTCTTTGTGAGCTAATTTTTGATTGAGGCTCTTCGTGGGCTAATTGTTGATTGAGGCTGGCAAGGTACCGCAATCACATCCTTTCCTATGTGATGGAGGGTGGGAGCTTGGCAATATGGATAGAAAAAAGTAGAATGGATCTTCCTGAGTTGCTAATTCCTGGCTCATTAACCTCTTACTTGTAGCTTCTATGTGGTTGCAGTCACATCAAGCTAGACAAATTTCCAATACTAAGTCAGTCAGACAGTGCGGAATCTAGATCACCCAACCAATGGATGGTAGGAATCTTGTCACCAACTTCATTTCAGGCTTGAGTGTTAGGATAGCTGATGGTTGGCAGCATTTTTGATTTAGGGATTCTTCCCTAGTGCCCTTTGGATCCTCACCTATTTTGTTCTTTTGGGATTCCTAGTGTTACCGTATCTCTTTAAGCCTTCTTTCTTCACTTTCACTCTACCCTTATTTTTTCTAGATTTGATTGGTAAATGACAAGGAGTTTCTTCCAAAATTCTTCCCTAAAATGAGATGGTCTGTTAACGCTTTTGTTAAGACTGGATCTGTGGGAAAAACTACATTGTTATCACTAGATTTCTGCCAGGGCAAGAGATATAGAGGAAAAAGATGGTTGTTAAAAGAAATTTATATTAAAATTTACAGGCTATATATGGAAAATAGAAAATATAGTCAAAATAAGTCAATATAATGAATTCATTTTATATCTCTCGTAAATGTTAAGGGAAAACTGAAAATTTTCATTAACTTTGTTGCTCAAGGGAGGAGATATGCTAAAGAAAAAGGGCCAGAGAACAACTCCAAGATTCCTCATGTATAATGTTATGAATATAATATATTGACAAAATGTATGACAATGTACATGCTAGCATGGAAAAGTGTAGAGTATCTGGAATATGTGTAATTTTCGAACTTACTAATTGGTTATTGTGGCTCTCCAGGCATGTTTTGCTTGTCAAATTGTAAACCTGCCCTTGCATGTGTTCTTTGGATTGGAATTTATTTCTCTGCATGTATTGCTCTAAACTTTTGTACAACCCTTGACTTGTAAGTTACCTGTGACAAACTGTATTGATGATGTTTTAGATCCCCACTGCGTTGTGTTTTGGTATGTCACCATGGTTTATGATATGGGACAAGGATTCAACATTAGTTGTATCGATTGCATGTTCTCCTATAGTCATGCTGTTGTTTGAAGCCTCATGCTACTATCATGCTTTGCATTTAGAGGAAAATAATTAGCAATCTGAAGGTTCTTTTAGAGAAAATGTTACATGGAGTTTACAACTACACATCTTTTACGTTTATCAGTATTTTGAAGCCATTTAACATTATATTTCTGTTGGTATTTTAGGGTTTATTTGAAGGCTTAAAAGCCTATAGGAGAGCTGATGGACGGATCGTGCTCTTTCGTCCAGAATAGAATGCATTGCGACTCACAATGGGTGTAGAGCGCATGTGTTTGCCAGCTACATCAGTAGAACAATTTGTGGAGGCTGTAAAACAAACAGTGTTGGCAAAGAAGTGCTGGGTAAGATTGTGCTTCTATTTGAACGACTTTAAAGGCTTTTGCTTTTCCATACCCCAAGTGTTGCATTTCTAACAGAGTGGATTTGGATTATTTATGCGTGTTATTTGGTTGCAGATACCACCCTTTGGCAAAGGATCTCTTTATATACGCCCATTACTTCTTGGTAGTCGAGCCATTTTAGGACTTGCTCCAGCTTCAGAGGTTACTTTTCTTATATATGTTTCCCTTGTTGGAAACTATTTCAAGGTTGGTTTTTGTATTGATACCTAATAAATTTAAGATCATTATGTGTTGTCACACTATGTTCTTTCCTGAATATACATTCTTGACAGAAGTAGCCACTAGTACCTTTCAGTGAGTTTTCTACTGGCTTCAATCTCAAATTGTATATTGGTAACCTTGATAGCTCCACCTTGATAACATATCCCTTTCTCTCGTTGGTTTTCTCTTGCCCCAATTGTTCCTTGTGTGTCAATGGCATTATTGGATGAGATGTCGTTTAATTGGATAGGTTTCATCAGTGCAATATCATCGCATATTGCTTTTACCTACAGAAGTATATATTTGAAGAGTTTCACAATGATGCTACCAGGAAGATGAAAATATCTAGAAATATTGTCGATGGTTTGAAAGAGTATTGCTACAGGTTCCATGATGGCTAAATACCTCTCAGTAGCATTTTAGAGAATTTACAAGACAAATGTGGTAGAGGCTTCTGCATGTAGATGAACCTTGTCACTATAGCATATATCTAGAAACATAAAAAACAAATTATCCAGTAATAATGGAACGTGCCCATATTTATTTTAAATGAAATAGTATTCATGACAGTTGAATGGAGCTTAGTTAATGTTGGTTCTTGTTAACAACCTTGACTTTCATTATCCGAGGGAACTTTCATTACAGTTTCTAATTCCTGTTGTTGTTTCATTACAGTTTCTTTCATTATCCGAGGGAACTTTCAATTACAGTTTCATTACAGTTTCCAATTCATTACAGTCTTTCATTATAGTTTCGAATTACTGTTGTCGTTTATCGAATAACCTATACTGCAATGACCATGGGCTATTTCATTTTTTTTATAAAAATTTAACTTGCTGTCGCTCGAACGATGTAGTTTGCGAATGTAGATCTGAGCCCTGTTCAAGATTTGCATCATAATAAAATTATTGATGATGTGAGACAAGCCCTCCCAGCAACATCTGCTAACGGGCATTCAGAAATTTTATTTTATTTTATTTATTTATTTATTTGAATTGAACCCGTTGTCACTCTTCCGGCACCCTATACGCGTCGGTATTCGTAAGTGTCGGAAGACCGACGTTACATTTAAAAAAAAAATTTACTATGCCGTCGGAAAAGTGACATTTGCCAATGTCGAAAGAGTGACGTTCCCAAACCAAAACATCGGAAGAGTGACACCACTAGCGTCGGAAGAGCGACTTCTGCTCAATGTCGGTATTGCGACACTTCAAAGCGTGGTTAGCCATAACGTCGGTCTTCCGACACTATACGAGCATTGGTATTGCGACACTTTAGAAGCGTCGTTAGCCATAACGTCGGTATTGCGACACTTCACAAGCGTCGCTATTGCGACACTTCATAAGCGTCGATATTGCGACGCTTCTGCAAAACGTCGGAACAAGTGTCGCAATATCAACGCTTTATGGAAGTGTCGGAAGACCGACGTTATGGGTAGCCATGCTTTGAAGTGCCTCAAACTGTCGCTCTTGCGATGACTAGGTGTCGGAAAACCGACAAATTGGACGTCGAAAATTGGGCCAAATTTACTAGTGACAAATCACCATTTCATCAAAAAAGAGAAACATTAAGGATCAGTAGGAACTTAAGCTAATACTTGAAGTATAAATTTTGTTTGGGGAGGACCCTTACATAGTGTTTAAAATTTTGAATTGACTTTGATAAGTCTTGTAAATTTGTACATACCTTGCTTTTTGCAAGTTGTTTTCCCATATTTTGAAAAAATTAAAAATATTAAAAAGTCAAAAAGAGGGTAAAAAGTCCTAAAAGTAAAATCAAAGAACGTAGAAAAATATAGACCCCAAAAAGAAAAGAGAGAGAAATAAGACCTGAAAGTGAGAAAATCCAAATGCCACTACTTTACTATTTATTGCAAGAATAATGGTTATGTACAGAGTGTCAATAAATGTCATAATCCATGATCAGTGAAATAGTTTAATATTAACTTTTCATGCTTTCAATTTAATGTTTTAGATAGAGAATAAACATTTGTCAAACAATTTAAACTTGACAAATCAGTAGATAGGTAGAGAATAATGAGGAGCTCAACAGTTTAATCTGAGACCTCAGATGAAATAAGGTAGATTTAGATAGTTTTATGCTTTGAAAGAAAATGTTTTAAGGTTGCAAGCCTAAATGCACCTACAAAATGAAGAAAAAATGTTAGAAATAGAAATTGGGTAGGTAGAAAGCAGTGGAGCAATCATGTAAATAATGCATCATCGGGAAAAATCACTAATTTCCCCTTCCATACAAGTATTCAGTATTTTTAGCTATCACTCAAACAGGCTCAGAGCATTTATCTAACTTTTTTTGGGACTGGACTCAAGGCTCTATGACTAGTTAGTTAAAAATATTGAATTCCTACCTTAAACCCTCATTCATCAAAATTTACCCTTCATTCATACATCAAAACCCATTTTTCCTAAGTAAAGACACATTCTTACTAAGTGAAATTGAAATCCCTAAAATAATTAACTTCATCCCTTCATAAGCATTCATAAAAACCCACAAAATTACATTTATCCTAAGTATTAGTGAAAGAAATATAAAGATGAGCAATGCTTGATTTTATACTATTCTTAGAGAGAATATGTATTTGGTTTTTATTACACTACCCTTTCATATTAACCTTTAACATACTTTTATTAAATCCCTAAAAAATACCCTCCCATACTTATTAATTCCTTATATCTAAATACCCCAAAAAAACCCACTATTGTAAATTTTTTACCAAAGTTTATTATCCCATGTGCACAAATAAAAACCCCAAATTACGAAACCCTTTGGTCTAAAACTATCGTTATTTAAATATCCCGCCCCTATGGTTTGAAAACTGTAAAAGGTTTAGAAAACTATATAATTTATATATTAACCCGCCCGGATATGTTTTATTAAAGCAATTCACAAAGGTTTTAAATAAAAAACATTAACCTTGCCTATACCATTATTAAAACATTTCATGTTTTAAACTATATAACCCCCACCACATATTAAACCTTCCGCTGCATATAACTGGACCCGATCCCACCTTTCCACTTCAATGCAACTCTCAAAACAATCATGACCGTTCGCATCCAAATCTTAAATCTAACAGTCAGAGGACAATATTGCATAGAAAAGATGCAAGATCTTCCGACAGCCATATCCACACGAAATGGGTGGTTTTGCCCATTTCCCTCTCCTCTACGTGGCATTCCCTCATTCGATTTCATTCGTCAAGGTTAAAATAGCTTAACGCTCGTTAGCCACATGATAACCACCGATTTTCAAAGCCTTTGGAATCTGAAACTGCCTCTCGTCAGACAGGGCCTGCATTCAATGCAAATTGATACGTTTTAATAAAACCTTTGGTTAAACCTTTATTCATTTATCTTTTGTGTTTAACCTCTATGTTTTCTTTCCCAACTGTATAAACCTATTAAAGCTTGTTTCCGCCATTTTTTATGCCCAAAACCTATGAAACCTTTCCCTAAAATCCGTGAAGACTGTTGAAGAGCCACGCCTTGCTCCAGATAAGCTGTTGAAGCCATCAATTTGACCAAGAACTGTAAAAACCCTTTCAGGGCTGATACCTACACTAAAATGGGTATTTGTCTGAGATTTAAACCTGCAACCAAATTGAAAAAACCTTTTTTAAAGAAAGAGAAGCATTCTAAAGTTAAGAAATGATTAATTCAATTGCCAAAAAGTCTAAAAAATACGCAAAACTCTGGTAAAATTTTTCCAGAAACCCTATTTTTCTCTTGCGTGATTTTTCAAGGAAATTTATCAATTTTCCACAGTTCAGTAGTCCATTTCAAGCTCTGAAATAAGCCAAAAATCCTCTGTAGGTGCCCTAATCTTCTGTAACCCTTTTTAACAGAGTTTTAGCCCATTTTTTTTAGTCAAAAAACTTAGAAAATCCATGTTTTCTGATTTATACCAGTTTTTAAGCCTCGCAACTTCTTTGATAAACCTAATTGGGCAGAAAACCCAAAAAGAGACTCTATTTTTCCAAATTTGGCCAATTAAGCCTCTGCAAACTATTTAAACTTGCAGAAGAAAAATAAGATGCCTAAAAAATAGGGTGTAAGCAAGCCCGAAGGTTCAAAAGCTCCTAAACCTATTCCTGCCATGACTCCAAATACTGGAATTATAGTCAATCCATTACAACCCCCAGTTGTTGATATTGAACACATTCCCCTAGCTGATATTGACTACAAAATAGCTGATCCGATAGTTGAATTCAATCTGTTAGATATCCATAACTGGTTCTTTGAGAAGTCTTTAGATGATCATGAAGAAATTCATCTTTGGGAATCCAATTTGCCCAAATATGTAGTCCCTCTGACTCACCCTTGTCAAGAAATTATCAGATTATGTCACAAGAACTATATTCCTAAACAAAGAGCCATTCTGAATACAAATAAAGAGGTCTTATTTACCATCACTGCAGAGTCAATAAATCAAATTTTGTAGCTTCAATCAAACCCCCAAACAGTCCCTTTGTCTATTGAGGCCCTAACTAAACTATAAATTGGCCTAGACTTTCCTAAAAGATTTATGATTTTTCAGACTTGTATGCCCCTACATGTTGAAATTCCCAAGTTAAATATCCAACTGCCAAGTTCCCTGAAGGTTCAAGGCATGTAATCTCCATGTTTTTCCTTCATACCTGGGTATTTCACTGATGAGCACACTAAGGAGTCTATCTTGGGATTTTTGTCCACCTTTTCTCCAGGTCAACCACATTCAGTTATCTTTGACTATGCTGGTTTCATTGTTGATAGTATTCATTATCAGTTGAATAATTTACAGCTGGAAGGAGTATTCAGATATACCTCCTATCTTTTCCACATGTTTCTTTCCTTCCAATCAGATAGCTTTCCAATTTCACTTCAAAAGTCGGATATAGAAGGAAAACCTCTATCTATTATCTTTTGGACATCCATACTTAGAAAAGAAGGCACATATTTCAGTTATTCAGAGTTTGCAGAGTTGTTTTTACATCCAGTAACCACCATATTGACCAAAACAGAGCAACCTAGAATAGGTGAGGAAATGAAGAAAATATTGTAGTTATCAGAACAAAGAAAAGTTGGTGACTGGTATTTATATGAGATATTCACTGAAATCAATGTTTTTGGGTCTAACTTGTTGTCTTACAAGTTACCCAAGCATTCATCAATGAGGATCTTTACGTTGGAGTACATCAGGCAGATCCTAAATTCTGATTCTATTAACTTCATGGTAGCCAAAAAGAAGACCCAATTCAAACTTAAAAATCAAATTTCCCATTCATATGTAATCACAGAGATGCAAAAAAGGAAGCAGCAAATCAACTACTGGAATATAAATTGGAAGAAATTTTCCCGTGGAATTATGATCCACAAGGGATCTTAAGTAAACTAAGGGTAAAATGTAAATTGACACCCTTTATCCATGAATCAAAACCAGAAATAGAGAATTTTTCTAATCAAATTGAGTGGGTTGAAAACACTTTAATAGAGGCAGTAAACCAAAGGAATACTAGTCACACTTTGGAAATTGCCAAACAACCAGAGACATCCACTAAGAGAATCAGAGAAGAGGGAGCTTATATTGCAGAGACTACAACAGAAATTTTTTTTAAGATCATTTACAACAAAAGGCCAAAATTAGATACAACAGATAAAGGTAAAGGGACAATAGATGTTGAAGAAACAGAGCCCTTGAATACCAACATTGATTTTCCAGAGACCAATGTCATCAATGGGCCAAATCAGAATGAAGAACAACTGAATAATGAAGATATGAAGATGATGGAAAGGTAGCAAATTATGGAGGCTTATTCCTCACATTCAGCTGAGGAAAAATATTTGGATATTAAGGAGAAATACAAGAAAATCAAGTTAAAGAATGAGGAAATCAAAACTGAAATATATTCTTAGTTCTTGAAGAAAAAGCCAGTTAATCAAAACATATTTCTATTAGCATTTGATTATTCAACTAAAAAAATTATTATGTCAGTATTACAACCCACAGTATCAGTGCCAAAGACAGTTGTTGACTATAAGAAAGTTGATATGGAAGTCGCTACAGACAAAATCCATGAATTAGATCAAATTGAGTTTCATAGGAAAACCTCAGAGATGTTGTATTCCACAGTTACAACAAAAGCTATGAGTGCTCATAAGCTTCAAAACACCATCTCTAATATGCAAGATCAAATGAAGATGGATAAAGCTTCATGATATGTAAATGATCTAAGGATAAAAGCCTTAGAAGACTTAGTATTGTAGGTAGGATATGATCCTACAAACATTAAAGCAGCAGAAGCATTGGTAAAGAAGAAAAATGAGGATATAGCTGCCTTGAGGAAACAACTCAAACTTCCTCAAAGTGAGCATCCTCAGACAAAGGAAGTCTTACAAGATCAAAAGGAAAAAGATGAAATGATGAGTTTAATACTTCAACTGACAGCTCAGATTAAGGAAATGGAAGTAAAGATGAACCAACTTGTCCAAGAAAAGGAGATAGTAAAAGAACCAGTGATTCCTACAGTCATCCAAGTCATCACTGTAGCAGTGCCTTCGACTTTAGGAGAAAAGTTGGCACCCAAAGAACCACTGGCCACTGTAGTGCCAGTGACTTCTTCAACAACTTCAGCTAATGAATCCTCTACAACAACATTGCAACCTATAGATGAAAGCAGTCAACTAGTGAAAGCAATGGAATAGATGTCCTTGAAGACAAATGAAATTAATATATTAACAAAGATGATTGAAAACCTTGAAAAGACAAAGAAATCAACTCAGATAGATGCTAAAATACATGAACAAAATGCAAACAGATTGAGTGAAGAGGTAAGAAGTTACAAAAAGAATTAACTCTCAAGGATCATATATCATACATAAAAAATTACCTATGGAATAATGTAATTAAAGCCATCCATGATGTATGGCCTTCAATTTAGGTAATTTGTGAGCAAAGAGAGTTATTATTGGTAGCCCAAGCAGAAATCCAAAAGACACAAGCTGATTTGGTTGATAAACTAGAACAGGCTGTAAGATTAATAAATTTCCTCAAAAAAAAGTATAGACATGAATTGGAAGAACTAAATATCAATGACAGGATAGTAACTATCCTAGAAATTAGGAAAGTTACCACCAAAATAAATTTGATGAGGCATCTTGAAGAAAAATGTGAAGGTATGAATACTGCTATAACCAGATTCATGGTTAACTTCACCAATTTAAGACAAAAATGACTTCCTGATATCATGGTTATTAATGATAATTTAATGCCTCAAAATGATTATGACAAGAAGATAAGAGAATATTCCAAGAAGCAAGTGAATAAGCCAACAAGTCAAGGCATTCCCACAGGAAAAGTATTGCTGAAAAGTTTTAAAGATTTTTTTTATTTGCGACATGAGATCAAACACCTATTTTTCATCAAACCCACATTTGGTAGGTATATTGAAGATGATGAGAATTTTAGGAAACTAAAAAATATCCAAGTTCATAAAAATGAGGATTGGAAAGCATTGACTGATTTATTATGAAGAATGAAAGACACACAAATGAAAAAGGAAAAATCTGTTTGTTGATTTAGCTGTCAAAACATATTTTACAGCAGTAAAGAAGTTTGACTAAAGGTTAAAGAGTATCTGAAATGAAATAGTATCAGTGAGAAAGAGTATCTGAAATGAAATAGTATCAGTGAGAAAGAGTATCAGTGAAGGCAGCTTAGATTCTAAAAAAAAATATCTAAAGAGCAAGCAAAGAAAACACATAAGCAGCTAGTTGCTTCTTATCCTAAAATAGTTTCTACCTTTTTCAATAAAATAGGACAGATTGTTGATTTTTTAAGAAGTTGTCACTATTATTGTTGTAGGATATTTTATTTTCCTAATTGAATTCGTAGAATTCATCTAGGATATTTTGTAAAACATTATGTATAAGTACGTCACTTTTTTGTGTTAATCAAGGTTCTCATTGATGTCAATCGTTGAGATGGAAAATATTCTTGTAATGTCAATGAACGTCATGCAATACCTACGTGCTAAGGATGCCATCAATGAAGAGGTCAATCAATGAATATGTCAAGCCACTAATGAAGAAGTCTTGCCTTAACAAGTCCTTGAACTAACTATAAATGTGCCAAGTGTCAATCATGTACCTTGTTTGGTAACCTACAAGGCTACACTTGATGATATCATCCAATGAAGGTCTTGATGGCATGGTTGGAAACTATATGATGACATGAAGGACTTGAAGAACACTTGATGGCATATGATGACATTTTTGGAAGATCTCATTTAATAATATAGATGGTGGTTGGAAGACTCTTTAAAGATCTCCATATGAAAATTATGGATTCACTATCATGATGACTGTCCCAATCACTCCTCATTTTATCCCAAATATTTTCTGCACTAAATTTTAATCATTAAAAAATATTTTTCACTACCCTAGAGGCAGCGTCTCAATTTGACTCCTGTACCATATTTTAGGGCATAATTTTGCCTTTCTAATGAGCCCTTACACGCCCCAAAACTCCAAATAGTTTGTGAGAAATTGAATTTATAAGTTAGAAAATTATTATTTTTCACCAGCCAACCTAAGACGACTTGTAGGCTCATGTCCCTTGGCCAATAGATGTGTCTTTTCGTCTATAATCAAAACCAGTATATATTGGAGTCCGAACTCCTCAATTCAACATCATTTTCGGTGAGAATTTCAGAGATAATATAGTGAGATGAAAGATAAGTAAAATAGGCTGAGAAGGATATATTTGGGCAAATAATTTTTGTGTTTGGGATACCTTAAACTCAAATTATAGCAGTGTGGTGGACTGTCACAATTCTAATATATTGTAGACTTAGGATTATCTACTTGCTTTTTCTTTTCTTGGACTGTTGTAGACTGTGTGGACATCTCAGGCTAGTCATCTTTTTTAGAACTCAGACCTGAAGTAGTAGACTGTCATACTGTGGTAGATGAAGCTTACTTCGGCCTCTTCTAAGCCATGTTTTGAAGCAAACAATTGAACCCTTTTAGGACTGTTTTCGTGGTGATTCCAAAGACATATCTGAGCTGTTCTTGAAGCATGGTTTGGTGGATTTGTGGATAAGTTTGTTAAGGCCTGATTCAACCCTTCTTTTGTGACAGTGCTAAGGACAACTTTCAGATCTTTATTTGAGACTTATTTCAAGGAGTGAATGGTAGTCCTGAAGTGTAATTTTGGGTTGTCTTGTGGAAGCATCTTGCTCAATTTGGAGCAGCCAGTTGAGCAGAACTGGAGCAACCCTTTAAGAACCTTTGTGTTGACTTGTAGCAAAACTTGGAGCACCTTTGATGTCACACTTTGGAGCAGCATTGTTTGAAGCAACCTATCTTATTGAAGAAGATATTTTGGAGCATTCCCAAGGTTACAATTTTTAAACATCAATTGGGAATTTGCAGTAGCGTTTCAACATCCTTTTTGAATACCTAAGATAGATTCAGAAGCAGAAATAATTCCTTAAAGCAATATTACTAAAATTTGTTGAAACATTTCTTTTAGCGAAGCCTATTGAAGATATCTTGAAGGAACATTGTCTTGAAGATCTATTTGGAGCACATTAACATCACTCTTGGAGAACCTTTTGAATACACTGTTGAAGAATCCTGAAAAACATCTTGGAGTAACTTGAAGACATATTGAAGATCATATGGAGATAATGTTGAAGACAATGATGCATTGATGAAGCCATCATGAGGTAACTTGGAGAAATTGTTTGGGTACGATGAAGAGCAGCGGTGACACCTACTATGAAGAAAAGGTTGTCATTGATGACGTGATGTGTGGATTACAGTGAAGAGTAAGCTGAAGATTTTCAGGGCTCGTTGAAGAAGACATTGGGAGCCGTAAGTATAACCAAATATATCTTGACGAAATGAAGCAGGAGGTTGGAGCCTCATAGAGACAAGGTTGGTGCCGTAGAAGATAGGGTTGGAGCCCTTGAGTTTGGTGCCTAAGAATTGACAAGGTTGGTGCCTTCGAAGACAGGGTTGGAGCCCTTGAGGTTGGTGCCTTGGAAGATAGGGTTGGAGCCCTTGAGGTTGGTGCCTCAGAATTGACAAGGTTGGTGCCTTGGAAGATATGGTTGGAGCCCTTGAGGTTGGTGGCTCAGAATTGACAAGGTTGGTGCCTCAGAATTGACAAGGTTGGTGCCTTGGAAGATAGGGTTGGATCCCTAGAGGATAGGAGTTCTCAAGGGACCAGGTTGGAGCATGTACCAGATATAGGGTTGGAGTCCTTGAGGTTGGTGCCTCAGAATTGACAAGGTTGGAGCCTTGGAAGTCCAAGTCGGTGCTTGGAAAATATAGGTTGGAGCCTGGGAGATTGAGATTGGTGTCTTCATCTAGGGTTGGAGCCCTACATATATTGTACTTGATTTATTGTAAAGAAAAAATTAATAAAATCATTTATTCTTATTGTTCATTTTGTGTTCTAAATATAGGTGATCTAACTGGTAAAAATAACAATTGAAAAGAAATACTAATTCACCCCCCTCTCAATATTTCCAACAATTGGTATTAGAGCTAGTACCTTCACTCAAAGCCTAACAGCTTGAAGGTTGATCATTAGAACACAAATGGCAAAGCCAAGAAAGAAAGTCTCCAATCCTCCTAAATACATGTCTTCCTCAACCATTGAAATTGAAGTAAATCAATTTGCAAAGGCTCCATTGTTCAATGGAAACTTTGATATATGGGTGGCAAGAATGAGGAATTTCTTGAAGACTCAAGGAATTGAAGTTTGGAAGTCAGTGATTACTGATAACATGCTGGAAGGAGAATCCAAGGAGTATAATACAAGAGCAATGAAAGAAATCTTGAATGGGCTACCTGATTCTATGAAGGCTAATTTGGAAAAATGTTTGTCAGCAAAAGGAATATAGGACAAACTTCATGATCTTCACTCAAAAGGATCATTGACCATGACCTCTAGTCAAGAGGATGATGGAAAGCAAGAAGGATATCCAAAACCCATCAAGGAAGCTGAAGATAAAAGAGATGGCAACAAGGCTAAAGAAGACCTAGAAGATGAAGAGAACAAAGAAGACTTTGAAGAAGATCTCCTGAATAAAATTATGGCTTCCATGGAAGAGATTAACGGTTTGAAAAAGGAAAATGAGGAACTTAAGAAGAAAGCACAAGATGGTAACCAAGACAAGACAAGGAAGGAAGTTAACTTTGTCAAGATTCAAGTACAAGAAAGAGATGAGGAGCTTGCCAAAATTAAAGAGGAATTTCATCAAAATAAAAGAAAGCATCATGACAAATTCATATCTATGAAAAATCAATTGGATAAGGCAAAGAAAAGGGTAGAAAATTTTTCAAGCCACCTTGAACAAAGACTTAAGAGCCTGAACAACCTTGAAGCAGAGATTGGTCAATATAAGGAAGAAGTATCCTCTCTTAGGTCTCAACTAGAAGAATCAAGGAAAGAAGCGTAAGGAGCCAAGAAGGTGATGGAATCTTTGGCATTCATAGAAGGACAAGTTAATGAAGCAGAAAAGGAGAGAAACACCATGATATGCCAACTAGAAGAAAAGGATGAAGAAATCTTGAAACTAAGATCAGACATCAATCTTCTCAAGGCCGAAACATGTGAAGCTACAAAAATAAAAGAAGAAATGGAGAGTAGTCTAGCAAAGGAGAATGAAGAAGTCTTCATAATGAAATCAAATTTCATCTCTGTAAAAATCGAAGCACATGAAGCAACAAGAATGATGGAAGAAATGAAGAAGAAACTAGTTATGAAAGATGAATATTGTGAAAAGTTGAAAGGAGAAATTGTCTTTCTTAAAAAGGAAGTTGACTTGCTGAATAAGAACTTCAAAAGCTCTCAAACCCTAGAGGACATCCTAAGTCATCAAAGGTCTCCCCTTGATAAATCAGGTCTTGGCTATGCATGTGAATCCTCAAGCAATAATGATAATGCTTCAAACAACAAAGATGTGAGGAACCTAGAAAGAAATGTTGATGCTCCTAGTTCTTGCAAAGTCAAGGAGAAGAATCAAGAAAACAACGGAAGAAATTCTACTCCAGGGAGACTTGTAGATGGTGTCAAGAACACAAAAGGCAATGAATATCATCAAATAATCCCAAGGCAAAAAGAATTTAGAAGTACATCAAGGAAAACTCGATCTCTGAGGTACCAAAGTATATTTCTTGGTTATTTTTATTCTTGTACAAACTTTGGGCACATGGAAAAATACTGTAGGGCATATCACAAAGACAAATATAATGGTACCCGTCAATCTCCTAGAAGAAATTTTGCAATAAGAAGTCATGATTTATTATTCATGAACAAGATAGAGTGCTTCAATTGCCATAACATTGGACATATGGCACATGATTGTAACTTGACTTGGGCCTCTACACAAGCTAGAACCATGCCAAAGAAAAAAGTTACACAAGTATGGAGAAGGAAGCAAGTTGAATCCAAAAGTCCCTTGAACACTTCAGCCAAAAAAACATGTTGTTGACTTGATAAATTCATCCTTGATATTCCAAGTATTTGATGGTGAAACCCTGTCAAAAGGAGACCATGCATATTGTTAGGGGGAGCTGGTGACTCATGACTATTCTTGCAAAAGTCTTCCGTGAAAAGGTGATGAGTCACACTTGGAAAATATTGACAAATCATCTCTCGGGAGTAACTCCATTGAAGAAAATAATGAAATTGTGAATATTTCTTCCACTTGATCACAAGGCAACAATCCTTCTTGTCTAAAAAAAAAAAAAAAAAAAAGCTAGAAGAGCTTATGCATGCAGGGGGAGTTGGTTCATCCATGGAGAAATGTCAACACATCTATCATGGAACACATTTCCAGAAATAAGAGCACTATGACAGGGGGAGCATCGTACCTATGAAGAACTATTATTGATGATAAAATATGATAAAGAGAAGCAGCATGATAGGGGGAGTAGTCGAGAACCCCTTTTTCCATTGATGTCAAAGGGGGAGAGAATGTTGAAGGGAAAGAATATTGCCATCAATGACAAAGGGGGAGATTGTTAATCAAGGTTGTCATTGATGTCAATAGCTGAGATGGAAAATATTCTTGTAATTTCAATGAACATCATGCAATCCCTAGGTGCTAAGGATGTCATCAATGAAGAGGTCAATCAATGAAGATGTCAAGCCAATAATGAAGAATTATTGCCGGAACAAGTCCTTGAAATAACTATAAAGGTGCCAAGTGTCAATCATGTACCTTGTTTGGTAACCTACAAGACTACACTTGATGATATCATTCGATGAAGGTCTTGATGGCATGGTTGGAAACTATATGATGACATGAAGGACTTGAAGAAAACTTAATGGCATATGATGACATTTTTGGAAGATATCATGTAATGATCTAGATGGTGGTTCGAAGAATATTTGAAGATCTCCATATGAAAATTATGGACTCACTATCATGATGACTTTGTTGGATATTCTCATGATGATTGTCCCAATCACTCCTCATTCCGTACCAAATATTTTATGCACTAAATTTCAATCATTAAAAAATAATTTTCACTACACTAGATGCATCTTCTCAATTTGACTCTTGTACCATATTTTAGGGCATAGTTTTTCCTTTCTAATGAGCCCTTACATGCCCCAAAACTCCAAATATTTTGTGAGAAATTGAATTTATAAGTTAGAAAATTTATTATTTTTCACCAACCGACCTAAGCCAACTTGTAGGCTCATGTCCCTTGGCCAATAGATGTGTCTTTTCATCTATAATCAAAACCAATATATATTGGAGTCCGAACTCCTCATTTCAACATCATTTTCGGTGAGAATTTCAGAGATAATACAATGAGATGACAGATAAGTAAAAGAGGCTGACAAGGATATATTTGGGCAAATACATTTTGTGTTTTGGATACCTTAAACTCAAATTACAGCAATGTGGTGGACTCTCACAATTCTAATATATTGCAGACCTGGGATTACCAACTTGATTTTTCTTTGTTTGGACTGCTATAGATTGTGTGGACAGCTCGGACTAGTCATCTTTTTTAGAACTCGGACCTTAAGTAGTACACTATCATACTGTGGTAGCTGAAGCTTACTTCGGCCTCTTCTAAGGCATGTTTTGAAGTACACAGTTGAACCCTTTTAGTACTATTTTCGTGGTGATTCCAAAGGCATATCCGAGCTGTTCTTGAAGCATGGTTTGGTGGATTTGTGGATAAGTTTGTTAAGGCCTGATTCAACCCTTCTTTTGTGACAGTGCTAAGGAAAACTTTCATATCTTTATTTGATACTTATTTCAAGGTGTGAATGGTAGTCCTAAAGTGTAATTTTGGGCTGTCTTGTGGAAGAATCTTGCTCAACTTGGAGCAACTGGTTGAGTAGAATTGGAGCAACCCTTTAAGAACCTTTTTGTTGACTTGTAGCAAAACTTGGAGCACCTTTGATGTCACACTTTGGAGCATCATTTTTTGGAGCAACCTATCCTATTGAATAAGATCTCTTGGAGAATTCCCAAGGTTAAAATTTTTAAACATCAGTTGGGAATTTGTAGCAGTGTTTCAACATCCTTTTTGAATACCTAAGATAGCTTCAGAAATAGAAATAATTCCTTGAAGAAATATTACTAAATTTTGTTGAAACATTTCTTTTAGAGAAGCCTATTGAATATATCTTGAAGGAATGTTGTCTTGAAGATCTTCTTGGAGCACATTAACATCACTCTTGGAGCACCTTGTGAAGACACTCTTGAAGAATCCTGAGAAACATCTTGGAGTAACTTGAAGACATATTGAAGATATTGTGGAGATAATGTTGAAGACAGTGATGCATTGATGAAGCCATCATGAGGTAACTTGGAGAAATTGTTTAGGTACGATGAAGAGCAGCGGTGACACCTACTATGAAGAAAAGGTTTTCATTGATGACATGATGTGTATATTACAGTGAAGAGTAAGCTGAAGATTTTCAGGGCTCGTTGAAGAAGACATTGGGAGCTGTAAGTATAACCAAATATATCTTGACGAAATGAAGCAAGAGGTTGGAGCCTCATAGAGACAAGGTTGGTGCCTTGGAAGATAGGGTTGGATCCCTTGAGGTTGGTGCCTCAGAATTGACAAGGTTGGTGCCTTGGAAGATAGGGTTGGAGCCCTTGAGGTTGGTGCCTCAGAATTGACAAGGTTGGTGCCTTGGAAGATAGGGTTGGATCCCTAGAGGATAGGAGTCCTCAAGAGACTAGGTTGGAGCCTATACTAGATATAGGGTTGGAGCCCTTGAGTTTGGTGCCTCAGAATTGACAAGGTTGGAGCCTTGGCAGTCCAAGTTGGTGCTTGGAAAATACAGGTTGTGTTAATCCAAGTTGTCATTGATGGCAACAGGTTGAAAGAATTAATGAAAAACATGTAAGACATCATTTGAAGTTCTCCTAATGATGCTGCACTGTGACATATTACTGCACTTTCTGGGTACTATCATGATGACACTATGGACCCATGATTAAGAATCCAAGCAATGGAGAAGGCATTCTATCCTATATATTTTTTGCACTAAGATTAAGGATAGTTACAAAGGAAAAATGAATTTTGGCATCTTGGAGGTAGCCAATCACAATGGAACTTAGACCATATTAAAGAGGATTCCTTCCTCTTTCCAACGAGCCCTCATATGCCCCAAACCTCCCCGTGGTTAGAAAGATATTGTTTTTTGAAGTTGTGTAATAATTATATTTTTTCTGAGCCGACCTGTCCTAGCTCCTTCATGTCGGCCTACATCTAGAAAGATGTGTCCATTATTCTAACGTCAAACCTGTATAAGTATGACGTCCCATCACTTCATTTTATCATCAATTTTTTGGTGAAGATAAGAAGAGGACATCAGAGCACACGAAAAGGGTTCACATCTCGTGAACTAAAGAAGGCAAATAGAACCGAGTTAAAGATCCATTTTTTTGATATGCTTCTGTAACAACAATTGCACCCTTTCACCTGTTTACATTATTTAATAAGACAAGAATATCAGAGACTGTTTCTGTGATAAAATAACTTAGAATATCTTCAACAGAAACGGTATAAGGATCCCTCTTCATATACATCAACTTATGAACCGAACTAATAAGGTATATTAAAGTCTGAGCTCCCTTCTGAAATTTCCATCACTATAATACACCGAGATAGTACTAGCTCCAAGATCATGATAATATGGTAGCACCGAAACTGTGATATTGTCTTGGCATTGTGACTAAAATAACATAACACCGATTCCATGTATCTCTGTTTTGTATTGTGGCCCTAATCTGTGGAGACAATCTGATGGATAAACCTTGTAATCAATGCTTAATTCCTGCCTTCAGCAGTTGTAGACAATCGCTCATTTTCAGACCTATAGTAGGGTGAAGAACTTGGAACAGTCACCTAATTGGACTGTGTGAACGAAAAATCTTGGATTGAAGAAGTCCTGTGGAAGATTGTAATGACAGTCAAGCATTTGTAGACAAGGACGGTCACATATGACAGAGTTCTCTTGGAAACATTTTATTGGACAAGCAAGGACAATTTTGGATTAAATTAATTGAATAGTGAAGATTCTTGTTGAAGAGAATCAAGTAAGTACATCTGAAATTTTCTCTCTAAAGAATTCTGAAGGATTGGTGTCCTTGGAGTAGGAGCTCCTAAACACAAGGTTGGTTCCTTGAGAAGATAGGGTTGAAGCCCTAGAGGTCAGAGCCTCATCAAAGTCCAAGTTGGTGCTTGGCAAACAGATTGGTGCATGTTTCATTAAAAGGGTTGGTGCCCTTCTCTCATATATTGTATTCTATTATTAAAAAGGGATTGAAGTTCTCTTTAATTCTTAATATCATTATTATATATATCTCTCTGTCTTTAATTGTGAAGAATCTAACTGGAAATAATTAACAATTGAAAATAAATACTGATTCACCCCCCTCTTAGTATTTACAACAATTGGTATCAGAGCCAGCTTCTTCATTATCATCCTAACAACTGGAATAAGGATTCTTAGGCACAATGAAGAACATGGAAGCAACAGGGAAACTCCCTATATTTGATGGAACAAATTTTAGTTTCTGGAAAAAGAGGATGTCCTACTATATAATGTCTCTTGGCCCTGAAGTATGGCACTCTGTCTTGGATGGATACAAAGCTCCCACCGGTCTTCTAACTGATCCAGATGAAAGAAAAGCCTACATTTCTAATGCCAAAGCTTTAAATTCCATCACTAGTAGAATCACCGATTTTGAATTTACGAAAGTCATGAACTATGACTCAGCCAAAGAAGCATGGGATAAATTGGTTTTTCTATGTGATGGGGACTCCAAATTTAAGAAGTCAAAGCTTCAAACCTATAGAATAAAATTTGAGAGTCTGAAAATGGATGATGAAGAAGATATTTCATCATACTTCCTCAGAGTAGCTGAAGTGGTTAAGTCTCTTAAAGGACTAGGGGAAAATATTGAAGAAAGCACCATAGTTCAAAAAATCCCGAGATCACTTCCTGACAGTTTCGACTCCAAAGTAAGTGCCATAGAAGAAATGAAGGGCCTAGATACTCTTAAGATGGATGAACTTCATGGAATTCTTATTGCCTATGAGATGAGGAAAGGGATCCCAAATTTCAAAGAAGTAGCTTTCGAAGCCTCAAAATCTACAAAAGAAGGAAAGGGATGGAATTACAATAGCGATGAATCAGATACTGAAAACGAGTTAGGTCAATTTGTACGAAGACTAAAAAGGGGATCTAATCTAAATGGTAAGTACCCTCTTATTTGTTTCAATTGAGGAAGAATAGGTCATTACGCTGAAAAATGTCCTCATAAACATGATAGTGATGATGAAAAGGACTCTAAAAGAATGATGTACAAGAAGAAAGGGTTTAATAAGAAGAACTTATTCTCTAAACAAGATGAGTCTGATGAAGATGAATTCGTAGTCATAAAGAGGAAATCAACTAGAAATGTGCATCAGTACAAAGAAAGCGATGATGAATCAGATGAGGAAAGTAATTATGTTGGAAGCAAAGAAACACTATTCATGGCATTTACAAATGATGATGACTCAGAAATAGTAGATGAAAGAAACATGGATAGTTTGCTAATGAGTGCCATTGAAGAAAATGAGAATCGACAAAAGAAGATAATTTCTCTCAAAATAGAAAGACAGGAAGCAAAAAGAAGGGAAGACTTCTTGAACATCAAGTTAAAAGAGAAGGATGATATATGTGAAAAACGTGAAGTTGAAATAGTGTCCGTAAGAAAGGAATTGGAGAAAATCAAAAGGAGTTGGCAAAGCTCTCTAGCTCTTGACAACATTCTTAACACTCAAAGACCTCAACATGACAAGTTTGGAATTGGTTTCAAAGGAGAATCATCAAGTACGAAGAATAATGCCAAAATTCATGCTGATGTACTCTCTTGCCATCCAAAAGAAGAAAAATCATCTCAGGAAAAAGGTCACATCTCAAAACCAAGATTTGAAAGAGCAACTCCAAGGAAGAATGTTGATTCAAGCTATGGATACTATGATCGGTATCAAACTATTTTTCTTGGGCATTGTTAAAATTTTAAAAACTTTGGGCATCAATCTAAGCATTGCAAGGCTTATAAGAATGAAGCACCAAGATTGAATAATCAACCAAACCAACTACATGGGCCTAAAGAGCAAGAAAAAATCAAAACTTACAATTCGTTTGATCCTTTGGCTAAGTTTGATTCGTCTTGCTCATTATGTGATGATTATGATCATAATGAACAAAATTTCCCTCTCAAAATGGAAAAAGCTAAAAACATAAATCTCAAAACTGATAAATGTGGCCTAGCTCTATGTGCTCATAGTGAAGAAAATCATTGGTTCGTGGATAGTGGATGCTCAAGACATATGACAGGTGACAAAAAGAAGTTTATCTCATTGAACAAGAAAAATGGAAATGTATCCTTTGGAAGTGGATATGCTAAAATCACTGGAAAAGGGACTACAACCCTTGTCAATGGACTAGGAAAGGCTCAAAATACCTTGCCAGTAGAAGGGATCAAACACAATCTCTTAAGTGTCAGCCAAATTTGTGACCAAGGACAAAATGTTGTCTTTAGTACAAAAAATTGTGAAATAAGAGACTCGTCCTCAGGACAGCTTGTGGCCAAAGGAGTAAGAACACCGGATAGTGTTTACATTCTCAGTAGAATCCAAGAAGATAAATGTTACTTAAGTCAAATAGATGAAAGTTGGTTATGGCACAAGCAATTGGGGCATACAAGTTTTGACAACCTAGTCAGCATCAACAAAAATAATGTAGTAAGGGACATTCCAAAAATGTGCAAACAAAATCAAGTTGTTTGTGGCCCATGCCAACATGGAAAGCAAACCAGAACTAGCCACAAAACCAAGGAATTCTCAACATAAAAACCTTTGGATATCATTCATGCAGATTTGTGTGGGCCAACTAGAACTCCGGCTCTTCAAGGTGAAAGGTACTTTTCTCTATTTGTTGATGAATATAATAGAATGATGTGGATATATTTCCTAAACTATAAATCTGAAGCATTTGAGTGTTTCAAGAATCTTAAAGCTCATTGAAAATGAAAAAGATTCTAAGATTAAATGTCATAGAACGGATAAAGGAGGTGAATTCACTTCGAAATAGTTTGATAAATTCTGCAAAGAGCATGGAATCGAAAGAGAACTTTCTACTGCTAGGACACCCCAACAAAATGGATTATTTGAAAGAAGGAACCGAACCATTGAAGAAATGGCTAGGAAAATGCTACTAGCAGTTGATTTGCAACCAAAATTCTGGAGAGAAGCAGTTAGCACCGCAGTTTATACCTTAAATCAAACTCAACTGAGACCAAATAATGAAAAGACTCCTTATGAATTATGGAAAGGGAGACTTGCTTTAGTAAAATATTTCAGGATTTTTGGAAGCAAATGTTTCATAAAAATAAATGATGACTCACCAGGTAAATTTGATTCTAGAGTTGACGAAGGAATATTTCTCGGATACTCCACTAGGAGCAAAGATTACAAATGTTACAACTATCATCTACGAAGAATAGTGGAAAGCATTGATGTAAAGATTGATGAAGGCCTTCCAGAAAAAGGAATTGAAGATCATGAAGTTGAGCCTTTCTTTGAACAAAGTGAAGAAGAAAAACCTGAAAAAGAAGAGGAGAACGAAGAACCTCAAAGTGAACCTCAAAATGAATCTTCACAAACTCCATCCAAGATCAAGTTTGTTCAAATATATCATCCAAAAGAACAGGTCATCGAAAATATAGATGAAGGAATCCAAACTCGAAGAAGGATGATAAGCACCCCTAGAAAAGATGATGTGGCTCTATTATCTTTAATAGAACCTAAAAAAATTTCTCAAGCAAGAAAATATCCTCATTGGATAAAGGCCATGGAAGAATAAATGTCTCAAATAAAACAAAATGAGACTTGGGAACTGGTACCTCGACCTAAAGATAAAAATATAATTGGAACAAAATGGGTATTCAAAAACAAGATGAATGAAGATGGACAAATCATCAAAAATAAAGCCAGACTTGTCTGCAAAGGATACTCACAATTCGAAGGAATTGACTTCGAAGAAACTTTTGCACCAGTAGCTCGAATGGAAGCCACAAGAATGTTTTTAGCATTTACTTGCCCAAAAGGATTCAAGGTTTATCAAATGGATGTAAAATCAACATTCCTGAATGGAGATCCCAAGGAGGAAGTTTACATGGAGCAACCAGAAGGATTTGATCTTGCTGAAGGAAAAGACCTTGTATGCAAACTAAAAAAGGCCTAGTGTGGATTAAAACAAGCCCCTAGAGCATGGTATGCAAAGTTGGATCACTATCTGCAGCAAGAAGGTTTCAAAAAGGGAGTGGCAGGTAGCAATCTCTACATGAAGATGGACAAGGAAAAATTTCTGATCACTCTTGTTGACATCGATGATCTAATATTTGCTAGCAATGATGAATAAATGAGCCATGAATTTGCTCTAAATATGTCCAAAAAATTCGAGATGTCAATGATTGGTGAGTTGTCTTACTTTCTTGGGCTACAAATATCTCAAACTTCTGCAGGCATGTTTATATCTCAGGAAAAATATCTTAAAGACATGCTTAAAAGATATGGGATGGAAGATTGTGCACCTATGAGCATATCAATGACCACAGATTGTAAATTAAGCAAAGATGATGATACCCCTAAAATAGATGCAACTCTTTACAGGTCAATAATTGGAGTTATCCTATACTTAACTGCTACAAGACCAGATATTATGCAAGCAGTAGGAATGGTAGCAAGATTTCAGTCAAGTCTTGAACAATCCCATCTAGCAGCTATGAAAAGAATTCTTAGATATCTGAAAGGAACGACTAATTTCGGTCTTTGGTATCCTAAGAGTTCAACTCTTATTGTGACAGCTTATTCTGATGCTGATTGGGCTGGAAGTGTGGATGATCGAAAAAGCACCAGTGGAAATTCATTCTTTATGGGAGATTTTCTTGTATCTTGGCTCAGCAAAAAGTAATCATCTATATCCCTTTCTACAGCTGAAGTCGAATATATAGCTGCTACTAATTATTCTACACAAATTCTATGGATGAAGGAAGCCTTCAAGGATGTCAACATAGAAACTAAACAACCAATTACTATTTTTTGTGAAAATACTAGTGCCATCAGTCTTTCAAAGAATCCAGTGATGCACTCAAGAACCAAACATATTCCCATCAAATACCACTTTCTTTGTGAAAAAGTTTCTGAACACAATATCAGGTTGGAATACGTCAATACAAAAGAGAAAATTGATGATATCTTTACAAAACCCCTTCCATGAGAATCATTTGAGTATCTTCGCCAAAAAATGGGTGTCATTGCTCTTAAATCACATTAAATAAAGCAACATGTCAGGGGTACAGTATGATATGGGGAGCAGCATGATAGGGGGAGCAACATTTCCATTGATGTTAAAGGGGGAGAGAAGAAAAATATTTCCATACAATGAAAAAGGGGGAGATTGTTAATCCAAGTTGTTATTGATGGCAACAGGTTGAAATATTGATAAAAAACATGGAAGACATCATTTGAAGTTCTCCTAATGATGCTACACTGTGACATATTATTGCACTTTGTTAGGGTCCCATGATTTGGCTGATTGGCAAGCCAAGTGACAGGGTAACATCAAACTGATCTTTGGTGCCCAAGGACCTAGCCTTCCTGGACTCAGAGAGGGCTCTCTCTATTTGTGAAGGGATAACTGTGTGTTTGCTTCTTGTGTTTCTAATTTTAGGCTAGTTATGAAGTAGGTTTTTGGTTTTTTTTTTTAGGTTTGTGAGGGATGAACTGATCAAAGACTAAGATAGATAAAAATATTGTCAGATTAACTAGGCTATGGGGTTGAAAAGGTCAAGAAAGCTTTCAGATGGTGATACAAGGTTGTTGAAGGGCCGATTTGATCGAGTTAAAATCAATCTTTGGGTAAAATGGAGTAGGATGGACATTAAATTTGTGAAGAACAAATGATTTCAAACATAAATAGTTAAATAGCTGACATAAACATGGTAGGGCTAACCATTAATCATGAGAAATGTAACTATAAATTGATCAATGCATAGAAATAAACATTCAAGCAATACATAGAGATATATGACTCTCTAACTTTAGGAAATTGCTATCAGACTTTGGGGAAATAAAATCAATACAAACAAACAACTCAAATCACTATGAGGAAACGCATAAGCATAGTATTTCAAGATATTGGGCACTTTGAAGAAAAATTGCATAGTTTTAGGCAAAGGGCAAGATCAGTACAAGACCTCCTTGGTTCAACAAATGACAATCAAACAATCAAAGAAAGGTTTCAGAGGTGGAGCTATGGCTATCCATGAGTAAGCAGGGCATACCGTGAATAATACTTAGCATGCATAAAACCATAAATGAAACAAACAAACAATTTCTTCAATTATCAAAGAGCAATCAAGGATTCTTTGATATGACTAAGAAGGAAGAAAACATAGAAGCTATACAGAAACAGGAAATTTGAAGTGCCTCCAAGGGCATGTCTCAAATCTATTCTCTACTATCTTATAGCAAGAAATAACATGGAATATGAACGAAAATTAAGAAGCCTAACAGAGAGGGACACTATACCATTTTACCAAGTCAAATAATCCAACAACAATCCTCTTTCATCATCCAAAAACATTCAAGAAACTATCCAATGCATGAGACAAGTGCTTCTTCCAAACTTGTATAACCATATATTGCTCTATATCATCAAGTTCGACCTTCTTTACAATGAAGTCTCTTGGAATATATAGGCCAAGATGAGGGAAAACCTCCTAGTGCCACTTGTAATCTCATTGGCCTATCAAAAATCTCTGATTTTGTCCTTGAGGCTTTGCAAAGCCCAAGGCACAAAATATCTAATAAAATATCTTAAAAATGCTAAAAAAGGAAAATATATTGAATTTTCCTAACTAACCATGCCCAAAAATAGCTAAACGCACATGAGGAAAAGTCAGTTTTGAAAAGTACATTTTTCACAAAAATACTTAAGAAATATATCAGCAGAAATTCCTCTGTCTTGCAGGCAACTTTTGGATGCCTTCTCAATGTCAAAACGAGGCTCGTGATGGCTCGCTGGAAAAATCTAAATGTCTATTTTCTGAAAATGCTTAGTTTTATCCAAACTGATCACTAGAAGTTTGTCCAAAGCTGACCTGTGTGTAAAAACCCAAAAAAAGACTTTGCTGATAAACGAGGCAGAGTGTGGAAAAATTGAATGTTTTTCGCCATTTTGGGGGAGCAAATTATCTTCAATTTATCTGAAAATCGCTGAGTAGATGACCCCGAAATTATGGCATCCAATGATACCATTTTCATCCTTTGAGGATATCCCAAACAGAAATGGCGATGCCCATGATTTTTAGCCAAAAGCCCAAAAATGACAAAAAACCAAAACTTGTTGAAATTCACCCAATTTTTCCGAGCATGACCCTCAAGGGTTTTCAGAGACATGCTGAGAAGCTGAGGCCAAAATTTGGAGCTTTGAGGTGTCTTTCTTCATTTTTGGTGTCGGGCGCCTCTTTTGAGCTTCCTTGAGTTTTTCCTGTGTGGCCTTCAATTTCTGTCGGGCGAACTGATTGAGCTTCTTATAGTGCCCGGTCATCCTCCTTTGAATGTCCAAATATCTATTGGCCTTTTCCAACTTCTTTTCCAAGTGATCATTCACCCTCTCAAGCCATGCTTCTCGATTTTTCTCTATCTCTTGGGTGAACAAAGTAGTGAGAGGAAAATATTGGAGAAGGGCAGCTTCTTCCTCCTTTTGTTTCTCAAGGGCTCTTTTGAGTTCCAGGGTCCTTGGCCTCTTTATCCTTGGCTGATCTTCATCTTCGCTATCATTGAACTCGCCCATGAGTTCTTCCAATTTAACTTGCGCCTTGGAGGCCTCTTTTTTATATTTGATGGCCCGTGTCTCATATACCTCCATGTGGACACTCATCTGTTTATTTTTTGTTTGCAAAAAGTGAATGAAGTTTCTAGACCTCTCTACATCTACCCTCAAAGCATCAATTTGTTCTTCTTTATTGATCAAGAGAGACTCTAGGATTCGGGCCTCATTGTCGCTATCATCACTTTGGATCTGAATTATGTCAAAGTCCCTCTCGTTCTCATGGTTGCTTTCTTCTTTCTCCTTTCCCTTGCTTTGGGTGGCCTTCTTGGTCTTCCTCCTCTTGGGTGATTCGACAATGGGTTGCTTGGGAAATTTCCCCTTGCTTCGGAGGGCCCTAGTAACATTTGGAGTTATAGTTTGAGGCACCCTTTTCCTTGATGTCCGGGGCTTGGCCACTTTTGGAGAAGAAAGCATGGCCCCTTGCCTAGGAGAGGCATTTAACATATGCTCTATTTGTTCTTTGCCCTTATTACTTCCCTCATCATCCTTGCCACTGTTTTGAGTTTCTCCATGAATTCTTTGACTGTCTTCTTGTATGTATTTTTGAGGGCTTCCCTCTTTACTCTTGTCCTTGCTTTCTTTAGGACTTTGAGGCTTTGTCTCTTCAATGTTTTGGGCTTCATCTTCATCTTTTTTGCTGCTGTGAGGGCTACCAATGTCCTCATCAAACTGTTCAATTTACTCATCATTTCCCTCCTCACTGTTTTTCTCCTTTTCATGGCGCTTTTCTTCATCATTGTGCTGCATATCATCACTGTGTTCTTCTTCAATTTGCTATATTTTCTCACTGTGATTTTCTTCACTTTGCTGCCTTTCCTCACTGTGATTTTCTTCAACTTGCTGCCCTTCTTCATCATGCTCTTCTTCACCATCATGCTGCTTCTCTTCATCATGTTGCTGCTCTTCTTCATCATGCTCTTCTTCTTCACTATGCTGCCCTTCTTCACTATGCATGGTAAATTTTAGCTTCTTGGGAATGGGCTTACTTGAAGAAGGCGAAAGATGCTGAGTAGAAGGTGAAGGAGATGCATGGGATGAAGGTACAGTGGCGAAATCTGGATGTGCAATGAAAGTGTCCCAAGAGATTCCCTTCTTCTCAAGCTGATGAAGAATGACAATCTTGATGAGGGAATGATGGAAAAGGCAAGCTGACTGCTGAGAAGGAGGTCTTTTCTGAATAGTGGAGGCCATATTTTCAATACTTCTATGGAGGAAGAAGGGGAGATTTAACAATTTGGCTCTTATGAAATGCATGAGCAACCGAACATGGTAAGCATAGACCCAAGAAAATCTTCCCTCACATGTGAAATATTTCATGATTATCTTCATGAGGGGAGCATAACTAGTCAATAGATATGAGAAAGGAAAGATGGATGGACATGTATCCCGATGCTCTGGCTTCAAAAATGGCTTGTACTGTTCTGAGTCTAGGTGGCTCTGTTTAAACCATTTCTCTTCGACATAAGGGATCTTGGTGGCTCTGGAAATGGATCTAGGAGAAACCTTGAAATCCAAGCCTGCCAGCTGAAAGTGTTTCCCTTGAAGTCTCAAAGCACAAAGATGTGTCAAGGGGAGATAAATTTTCACCTCCTGCACCCTTTGACAAAACTCTAGACATCCAACTTCATGAAAGTTAAATAGGACTGATGGATGAGCATTTACCTCTTTAGTTGAAACAGGTTCAAACCTCCTGTGAAGGCCACTTATGTTGTCTTGCCTGGGAGGCATCTTGTTTTGGATACTCTTTGCTGACTGACAAAAAAAAGCTGTCTCAAATGGTCCTTGAAATGGTTTCTCAACAACACACCCTGTCCTCTTTATAAGTCACTGTTTTATCCTCTTTGATGCCAATCAACAAGTGCTTGTCAAATGAAAAAAAAAAAAGTCAATTTATCACTGTGCTTGGGCAAAGGTCTTGAAAATATGTGTTTGTGGTCTCTTGGTGAAGAAATAACTCTTGTGTTTTGACAAAAACAACAACACCTTTCCTCTAAACAATGTTCTTTTGCTATTCACTATTCTTTACAAAGTAAACAAGAAACGCTCAGCTGACTTGAAACACCTTTCAACACACTCTTTTTTTGGAACTCTGGTGGCTGCACAAAGTTCACTATTTCACAACAAAAAGAGGACACTTTATATGACCAAGCCTTCACCTTATAATTAGTGTTTTCCCCTTTGATTTTGCAGACAAAGTTTTTTCTTGTTTTAACACTGTGAGGACAACTTCCAGCCAACTTGAGACCTCTACAACTCTGTATTTTTGTCTTGTAATTTGTGTATGGTTTTCACTATTATTAAAGACAGTTAAGGCCCTTTAAGACTGATAAAAACATCCCACCTATCATTGTACTAATCCTTATCAATCACAACAACAAAAATCTTTAATCTTTGACAAAAACCCCACCCTCTTTAACACTATTTGTTTCTTTGGAGAAAACGACATCAATACCCCTTTAAGATTTCAAAAAACACCAAGAAGCAATGGAGAATACCTTAAATAACGCTTATGGACCTTTTTTGATTGAGTGAGCAGCTCCAAAGAGTCTTTAAAGGCGTTTTGGACGTTTAAAGAGGAGCGGCACGTTCACTGAAAAGAGCGTCGTGCAATGAGGGGTGTCGGGTCGATGTTCAGGCGGCGAGTGAACGGGCGCTACAAGTGTGCCGTGCAACAGTTTAAACCCTTTGTATTTGTGCTCGTAGGCACACCGCGTGCTTTTACAGGCACGCCGCGCAAGCTTCTGGGCCTCAAAACTCTGAAAAAATGCTGAAATCACTTGGTTTCTCCAGCGAGCAGCTAATGGACACTTGTCTCGTGGCTTTGAAAATGCATAATGGGCTTTTAAACGGTCTTCCCACCTCTTTTTAAAAGTCAAAAAGCTAAAACATCTTCATAGTTTATTTTGTGAGGGTTTGGAGTTTGAAAAAGGCCCTTTTGTCATATAAACATCAATCACTATCTTTGTCATTTTTTTATCTTTAAAACATCATAAAGACTTACATTTGATTAGGACTCCTAAAAATTTGCTGTGGATGCTACTTTGAAGGTCTTCATAGATATGACCTTTCCCAAAGTGAAGAAGCCATCTCAAAAGCTAAAATCTTTTTCACTGTCTCTCCATCTCTGTCTTTTAAAGGAAAATATGCACAAATTCATATCAGGGATTGTGGATGCACCCTTACAATGATATTTCTTTTTGACTGTGGGTAAAACCCTAGTTTGAACTTACCAATGGCTTGATTCATATCTGATGATCAAGGAGAAAAGCCTTTGGAGACTCTTAATGTAATTACATACAACAACAGGGTTTGCTCATATGTCCATAAAGAGGTCTTTTTCTGTGACAGTGATATGCAATGTTTCTTTGAAAATTGTCTTGAATTTGAGACATTTTGTCATACCCTTTCCTCATATTGATGAGCTTGTCCAAGTTTTGTTCACTTTAGCTTCAGATTTCCTTTCAAGGAGATCTTTGATAGAAGAAAAACAAGCTTCTTTGAATACCATAATATCACTACTTGGCCATGTGCTTAACAACATTTTCCACTCATAACATCCAATTGTTTCCCACTGCACTTCAATTCTGTCTTTCAAACAGTGAAACCATGTAAGCACCCCTTGAAATACCACTGCTGTATCAGTGGTTTCATCCATTGGAGAAAATGGGGTAACAAGTTTTTAAGGCCATTTACAACATTTTTAGCCTTGTGCTCTTTGAATGAGGCTACACCTCTGTTCCTGACCCTCTGCTTGTTAAATGAAGGAGGCCAGCATAATATTCCCAACCATCTGCTCATGTTTGGAGGAGGTTTGCAACAAGTGACCCAACCCTCTGCTTAGGTTTGGAGGAGGTTTTACACAATCACCCAACCATCTACTCATGTTTGGAGGAGGTTTTACAACAAGTGACATTTCATCCCTTTCTCAAACTGTTTCATCTTCCCTTGTAATGCCTATCTTTGCTTGGTATATCACAATAAGTAATAAAAAGTGAAAATTTGACAATATACCATGAGGGGCATGCTCTGAGATGTGTATCCTGTTGATAGAATACCCTTATGCATCTTTAGAAACCAGAAGCAACCTGACTTGTATCTGCAGAGTAATACTTTCTAGTCATTAGTCACTAACCCTTTTGACTGTGTTTGTAGGAGTTCATTGAATTACCTTTCTGACTAGTACTTGCATCCCAGGCTCAAAACAACATGAGAAGCAGCTGTCTTCTCATGTTTAGTTTAATAATGTCTTCTGGAACACTGGTACCTTTCTACTTTGAAAAAGACATTGAAACACTATAGAGCAACACAATATGAGTTTGGATTTTGAAACATGCACTGCTGAAACACCAAGAATTTTTAGTGGCTCGACCTAAGGGTGTATCAAACTTTGTTTGCAGAATAGGAAGGCCATCTATGACTGGTTGGTGTTAGAAAAAGGTTCTTTTGGCTTAGGATAGTTTGCCAAGGGAGGATTGCCTAAAGCGCCACTACCTAACTTAGGGGATATTTTTGAAAAATGTGGAGTATTCTCTTTGGTATGATCAGATCCCAAGATGAGATATGACTAGAGGTAGGGTAGCTGACATTCTTATGAATCGGTTGGTTAATGAATGAGCTGGGGATGAGGGTGAATGACAGCAGATGACTTTAGCTTATGACAGCTGATGGACAATTTTGTATGACTGAGACTAGAAAGGGCTTGAAAATTAGGTTTTTTCTCATCATAGGCTGATTGAAAAGGTAGGAGGGCAAAATTTTTATGGGTGTTTTCTAGCTGACAAATTTGACAAATTGGAGATCAGCTGCTAGAAACTTGGCTTTAAAAACTAGTCATCATCAACAGGTAAAAAATACTGATGACTAACACACTTTTTAGGTACTATCATGATGAAGCTATGACCCCATGATTAAGAAGCCAAGCAATGGAGAAGGCATTCTGTCCTATATATTTTCTGCACTAAAATTAAGAACAGTTACAAAGGAAAAATGAATTTTGGCATCTTGGAGGTAGCCAATCATAATGGGACTTAGACCATCTTAAAGAGGACTCCTTCCTCTTTCCAAAGAGCCCTCATATGCTCCAAACTTGCCCGTGGTTAGAAAGATATTGCTTTTTGAAGTTGTGTAATAATTATATTTTTCTGAGCTGACCTATCCTAGCTCCTTCATGTCAGCCTACATCTGGAAAGATGTGTCCATTATTCTAACGTCAAACCTGTATAAGTATGATATCCCATCACTTCATTTTATCATCAAATTTTTGGTGAATATAAGAAGAGGACATCAGAGCACACGAAAAGGGTTCACATCTCGTGAGCTAAAGAAGGCAGATAGAACCGAGTTAAAGATCCATTTTTTTGATATGCTTCTGTAACAGCAATTGCACCCTTGCACCTATTTACGTGGTTTAATAATACAAGAATATCAAACTTGGAATCTCTTCAACAGAAACGGTATAAGGATCCCTCTTCATATACATCAACTTATGAACTGAACTACTAAGGCATATTAAAGTCCGAGCTCCCTTCTGAAATTTCCATTACTGTAATACATCGAGACAATAGTGGCTCCGAGATCATGACAATATGGTAGCACCGATACTGTGATACTGTCTTGACATCGTGACTGTAATTGCATAACACCAAGTCCATGTATCTCTGTTCTGTATTGCAGCCCTAATCTATGGAGACAATCTGTTGGATAAACCTTGTAAGCAGTGCTTAATTATTTCCTTCAAGAGGTGCAGACTCTTACTCATTTTTAGACCTATAGCAGGGTGAAGAACTTGGAATAGTCACCTACTCAGACTTTGTGAAGGAACAATCTCAGATTGAAGAAGCCCTGTGGAAGATTGTAATGACAGTCAAGCATTTGTAGACAAGGACGGTCACATATGACAGAGGTCTCTTGGAAACATTTTATTGGACAATCAAGGACAATTTTGGATCAAATTAATTGAATAGTGAATATTCTTGTTGAAGACAATCAAGTAAGTACATCTCACATTTTATATCTAAAGAATTCTGAAGGATTGGTGTCCTTGGAGTAGGAACTCCTAAACACAAGGTTGGTGCCTTGAGAAGATAGGGTCGAAGCCCTAGAGGTCAGAGCCTCATCAAAGTCAAAGTTGGTGCTTGGCAAACAGGTTGGTTCCTATTTCATTAAAAGGGTTGGTGCCCTTCTCTCATCTATTGTATACTATTATTAAAAAGGGATTGAAGTTCTCTTTAATTCTTAATATCAATATTATATATATATATATATATATATATATATATATATATATATATATATATATATATATATATATATATATATATATATATATATATATATATCTGTCTTTAATTGTGAAGAATCTAACTGGCAATAATTAACAATTGAAAAGAAATACTGATTCACCCCCCTCTCATTATTTCCAACAAGCTATAGCCTGGGAGATTGAAGATTGGTGTCTTCATCTAGGGTAGGAGCCCTACATATATTGTACTTGATTTATTATAAAGAAGAAATTAATAAAATAATTTATTCTTATTGTTCATTTTGTGTTCTAAATATAGGCGATCTAACTGGTAAAAATGACAATTGAAAAGAAATATTGATTCACCCCCCTCTCAGTATTTCCAACATTTTGAAGTATTTTGTGTGGAATAAAATTTTTGGATATCACTATAGATATTTTTTTGACTTGAAGGCTTTGGATTTCGATTTTAAGTGGCAGACTGGATCAAATATTTGGCGTCATACTTCACGATCCCTGTGATAAGCTATCTGAAGTGAAGTACTCTCTAAAACTTCTCATTGTTATCTTCTTTTGTTACATGCATACATCTGTATTTTAATTATTAATCTGAATGTATAACTAGGAGTATTACTACAAGACATGTTAATAGCACCCTATTTTTAACTAGTTATAATTTATTTGTTTTCTTCTAATTTTTGGTGTAGGGAACTCTTAATTTCTCCCTCTTTCGTTTGACCTCTATATATTACTTCCCTTTTCCAGATCAAAGGATCCTTAAGTGCCCTTTATCCCGATCATACCATCTCAAAAACCATTTTTCCAAGATCTCCAAGGGTTATCTATCTTGTCCTGAAGAAATTTGACCTCTTAGGCCTTGATCCCAGTTTTGTTAGCTTGACTTAGACTCCATAGCCCAATGGACAAGTAGATTTCCCTCTATCTATCCCTCCAAGTGAAACTTTCCCACCAAATCCAACAAAACCAAACCAAAATTTCACTTTCATAGCTAGTCTAATATTCATAAATTAAAACAAAATTAAAATTTAAAGAGAGAGCCCTCTCTGAACCTTATGAAGGCTAGATCCTAGAGTTTGAAGTAGGTTTGTGGTTACCTCTAGTATTCTTTGACTAAAAAACAAAATCCCACAACTTAAGAATTTACTAGAGTGATAAGATTACTGGCGACCATACTGGGGAAGTTAACCAATCCTCAGTCATAAAAATAGTCTTAAAGGAATCATTTAATTCATCCTTTTACTTTAAGTTTGCTTTTATAGGTTGTGGGTATTGAAAAATTGTAATTTTGGCTTCTAGGAAAGTCTATTATACGAGGTCTAACCCGGATCCTAAGTCTGCTATTATAGTAGATAACCCAGACTGAATTGGTAAAAAGAAAAAACAAACACAAAACTTAGAGGCTGAAATATCATTAATAAGACTCAATTCATTACCAAGAGAATTAGTGAGTCTGCAAGATATTGATATTGATCTGAAATTTTAGCATTCCTTATTTAAAATTAAATTTGAAAGTGATTTAAAAACTGTTGTTTTAGACCCTGCTTTTATTTCATTTTTTAATGCAAAACAAAAATCTATTGCAGTAAGTTCTAAATCTAAGAAAGCTTAATATCATACTAAAGTTGAAGAAATTAATGTTACTATTCTAAAGGATATTGATGAAGATATTGAATTAGCTCATTTGTTGACTTATGCAAACAAACCTCTAGTTTCTCAATTACACACCACAATAATTCCAGCCAGAGATTCATCTCTTTATGCTGTTACATCATTCATAAATTCTACTACCAACTCATCTACATATCCATTTATCCCTAGGTTACCTCTACAACCTAGAGTATTAATTCCACCAATTACTTCATCCACTATATCCATCATTTCACCTTTTGATTTCTTAAATACATCATCCTCATTTCCCAGCACTTCAAATACAATCTTTAGTTCATCTACTATCATTTCTAGCACAGCTCCAAGCAGTTCTACCTTACCTCCTAGCCAAGTTGAGCTTCAAGCTATGGCTGCTAGATTTGCTCCCCTTGTCCTACCACTGTAGCTTCATGACATGCCACAAGACTATCAAAATAAAATACCATTGTTTGATGGCACTACTCAATATAATGCTCAAGAACACATTACTAAGATGACTTCTTTGAAATTTATGAAATTGATGACTCAGACATTCAAATGAGACTGTTTGCACAAACTTTAACAGGAGCAATTAAGAAGTGGTTTAAAGATTTAGCTGCTGGTAGTGTAACTGATTTAGCTGTCTTTTTTACTCTGTTTTTAAATAAATGGGAAAATAAAAATATTCCTCTCCAATTTTTTTCTGAATTTGATTCCTTGAAAAGAGCTCCAAATGAGTCAGTCCAAGATTACTGCACCAAATATAATAGTGTCTATAATTCTATCCCTGCAAATCTGAAACCTACTCCTTATTTAGTTCTTCTCAAATTCCTTGATGGATTTTA
Organism: Pinus albicaulis; assembly: GCA_034641835.2. NCBI lineage: Eukaryota > Viridiplantae > Streptophyta > Pinopsida > Pinales > Pinaceae > Pinus > Pinus albicaulis. Next base: position 1,409,834,734 of record CM076574.1, read on the forward strand.
TACATATATAGCTTACCAATTAAGGGAAAGAGATGCATACACCTTAGAAAAAATTCAAATAGATGCAGTTAATGTAGAAGTGAACATTTTAGCTAGAAAAGCTAGACTTAGAAATGAAAGAAGAGTGACCATTAAAGAATAAAATGCTAATTCAGATAAAAAAATGGATGTTATAGCTAAAACCTTAGAAAGAGTGATTGATAGACTTGATAATATAGAGAGAAGACCTCAGTGGGATAACCAACAACAGATCAGAAATCCCAATTTTAGAAGAAACATAAATTCTAGAAAAGTAAAAGAAACATCCTCAGACTAAACAATTAGACCCCCATTCCAAGAGAACTATGCTGAAAGTTCTCAGAATAATAATGATGATATGAGGATACAATTAATCTAATGGGAATAGATGAAAATAATGCTATTTTCCTTACTCAGGAAGATCAGGAATTGTTTGAACTTCAACAACTCAAATTAGATTCTAGTGAATCCTTTGATTATAAATAAGGTTATGATTATGCAATAAATGAAATACACAGTCAATATAACCTTAGAAAAAAGAAAAAAAATGAGTCTTCTACCAAGAAATCTTCCCAAACTCAGAATTAGAAAATAGTAGAAGCTCCCAAAACAAAGGTTCTGCAAATTCTCCCAAGGGAAAATAAGAAAAACTCAAATTCCTCCCAAAACATTTCTAGTCCTAAAAAAGCATTAGGCCCTAAAATTGTTGATATTACTGATGAAGTTGCTCAAGATGTTTACAAATATTCACAAAAATATATTGCTTCTAAAACTTCTAATTCTGTAAAAACAACAAGTTTAGATCCCAAAAAACCTTCTGTTGATCCTAAAACAGTAGATCCAAAAACTGTTACTTCAAAAACATCTGCTAAAAATTCTAAGTCTGAAAGAACATCTATTGCTTCACAAAAAAACCCTGAAAAGAAAGTTAGAAGTAGTGAAACACAAGAAACATAAACAGAGAATCCTAAAACACTTGTAAATGAAAAAACAACTGTAGAAAAACAATACAAACCAACACAAACTACAGTTACTAAAGAAGAATTGATTCAAATTAGTAAAACTCAACCTACATTCAACATACAATCAGAAATTGCAAAGCTTAAAATACCAATTCCTTTGACTGAATTGGTAAAAAATGACTTGTATAAATCAACCATAACTGAAATATTAAATATGAATGATGGAGAAGACTCCATAAATCTAAAAGATGACCAGCCAGAGTTCAATTTTGGCCTAGATGTAAATGGAAAACATGGAGATGGAGCTGTTCCTCGATTTTATATCAGTCTCACTATTGATGATCAAGTTTTGCATAACACAATGCTAGATTCAGGAGCTTCCCATCATATAATGCCCAAGGCCATCATGGAAACTCCCAATCTAGAAATTACAAGGCCATAAAAAGATTTGTTTTCTTTTTATTCAAGTAAAGTTAAATGCCTAGGTTTGATCAAGGATTTGTGTGTAACACTAGTTCAATACCCTGGTAAGAGTATATTAATGGACATTGTAGTAGCTGATATCCCACCAAAATATGGAATGTTACTTTCTCGCTCATGGGGTGAAAAGTTACATGGATCTCTACAATTGGACATGTCTTATGCTACTATATCAGTTTTTGGCCAGCCTAAAAAGTTATATAGAGAAACATTGATGAAGTACATGGTCAATAATGCTGAAAGATCTATAAACTACTCAATTTACTCTACACCAACTGACCTTGATTCTTTTATCCTACGTAACTCTGAAACAAATGAAATCCAAAATGAACTAGTAGATAAAAAGAGAGCGCCAAACAATGATAATATTTTTCATGAATCTCTATGGCATTTAGACTTTGATGGTTTTGTTATCACCTAATTTGAATCTCAGCCTGAAAAAGGAAAATCAGGGTAACCTTTAAACCACGCTCAGCCTTGTAGCTAGCCCTACAAGGTCAAGAGAGGGCTCTCTCCATGAAAAGATATTCAACAAAGTACAATTATGAACTGATTTTAGGCTAGGTATAATAATGGGAAATGTTTTAATGAATGAATTTTTCAGGGATGTATGGAACAAATGGGACAGTTTGAAACTTGGGAATTAAATCAGGGATACATGGCATTTCATGGGGCAAGGTAGGCAGGAAATTTTAGCAATTAAGTTTAAATAATGATGGAATGGAAAGATTGGTGAGGAGCTGAAAAGGGCATAGGAGATGGATCCTTTTCAAACAGAAGAAAACACAGAATATTGAATGATTTCCCAAGGCAGAGCATTAAAAATGGATTCTACCTATCTATCTTGAAAACATTCAACTAGAGATGTTTATGAATGAATGATGAACATAACAATTTTACATATGAACACAAGGAGAGAACAAATGCTAAAATTCATACCACATGGATCCCACAAATCAGAGCTGCATATCTTTATTAATTCCCTGTCCAAACTGTTACAATGGAGCGCAGAGCGTCCTCAAACTATTTCCACACTATTTCCCCTACTTAATGACTTACTCATTACGAATGACTGAAAATTACATTAAATAGAATAGAAATGTGGGAAATAGATCCACAGAGAAAAGGAGTTTGTTTCACTGAAGTTCGAACATAGGAAAGAGACCAGTGATCTGCTCCTAAAAGGGAGGAACAACAATACATTTGACCACTTTTGCAGATTCACTGTTACACTGGACGAATGAAAAATAGGCAATCTAAAAGACAGATCCCCTTTAAATCGTTTCCGAAGAAGTCTCTGTTTCATATTTAGCTTATGGCCCTTTGACTGTTTCCTTTTTTTTTTGAAAATCTCTTTATGCCGAGTAAAACCCTTTGAAAACAACAAAACTGAAATTTATGCCTTTGATGAAAAAAAGACTCATTTTGAGTGGAAGGAGTGAAGGGAAAGGAGGTGGGCCCGAATCGCAATCGCAATCGCAATCGGATGGGAGGAAGGGGTGTGTTGACATATAATGGAGCGATTTGAAAATATACGATGCGATAGTGTAATCGCAATCGGGGATCGGAGCGGGAAAGAGAGTAGATGTATTAGAACGAGGCAAAAATAAAATACTCCGATGCGATTGGAATAATGTAATAGGGGTAAAGGATAAGCCAAAGGGATAATGGGGTAAAAAAAATATAAAATGTTTCAGTGCTTTGCAAAAGAGAAAAATAATTTTACGTTGAAAAATGGGGAAGGCCTTTAGGTGGGACCTGGGAGAACAATCACAATCGCAATCGGGGCTTTGGGGCGGGTGTATTACACAATAAGATTTCGCCGATGCGATTGGGGATAAAATATGGGGGAATCCTTTATAAAATGAAATAAAATGTAACTTAGCGTATTTACAAAGGAAAATAGCATTTTACTTGGAGCGGGGCAGAAAGGTATTAATGTAGGACCCAAAGTTCTATCGGAATCAGAAGTGAGAGGGGAGTGGAGGCAAGTGTTATTTGAAATCGCCGATTGCGATGGAGCGACGGACTGTGGGTCGTTCGATCGAATGGGTAGATCGACGGCAGAGGGGTAATCAGGGGAGCAGAGTTCATCGCAATCGGAGAAATGGGGAGGGGTTAATCAGAGGGGGTCTTTTGAAAGCGCCGATTGCGATGATGCGATGGCATATAGGCCATCGGATCGTTGATCAGATCAACAGTTGGGATTTAATTGGGTGGGATTCAATCGGGGGTATGCAATTGCATCGGATTTTTTTACAAGGGCCAATCGGAATGCACAATAAGTATGGTGCGATTGCGATCAGAGGAGGGGTATTTATAATAAAAACTTTAAAACTTTATTATAAAGTTTAAAGGGAAATGAGGGGAAGTGGTTTATTCAATCGCATCAGAGTTTATGGGTCAAAGACTTTAACAATGCGATTTATGCCATCGAATAGGGAAGAAAAAGGGGTTTATAAAGGAAACATTAAACGTTTTATGAAATAAAGTGTAAGAGGGAAATGAGAAAAGGGGAAAGTTTGAGGGTATAGGGGAGCTTCTTTCACTTAGGCATAAATTTCAATCCAGGAGTTAGTTTTGAGAGTATAATATACTGTTGGAAAACTCTTTCTGGGCTCTTTCTGATGGACATACTTAGAACATGACTGGACACTGAAAATGTTTTGGAAAGCTTCTCTGAGGGGCAGGGTGGTGACTTAGTGGAGATAGTAGCTTCTAAAGTGCGACTTATTACATATGATGATATGAAATTACATAAAAGTTGGTAATGAAAGAAAAGTACTATGTTTTCACCTCAAAACATAGTTTTGAGGAGAAAATTACATCAAGCTGAATAAAACATTTCTTTGATCTTCCCAGGTGCTGTGACTTTGAGTTTATTAGACCTCCTCATGACTTTGCTGATATTTATTGACACTTGACTCGTTAATTTGACCATTGTGAGATCCTAGAACCTAATGAGACCAACCCTATGACCTAATAACATGACTCACAGAGTGAAAGTGACTCATGAATAAAGATCATAGAGAGGAGAATTAGATAGTTTCACATGAGGGAAAACTGATGAAAAACCACTACCATCAATGAATCCATGACCTAATGGAATGGTGAAAATTTATGGTATGGAACTCTTAATATGCAAATGCAAAAGAGAAATTTTGATCACTGATGGCAGTATGACTAGACTGACACTAACAGGTTCAATGAATAAGTTAGGAGCAGGAGCAGGAGTCTGGATAACAAATATGGAGACTAATCATTCTGAAGGTCATGCTTTCAGGCTCAATTTCAAATGTAAAAACAATATGGCTGAGTATGAAGCCCTCATCCTAGGACTCCGAATCATTAGGAACTCGGGAGGTAAAATAATTTTAATCATGGGAGATTCAAATTTGATCATAAAACAAATAAATGGATTTTATTCTGTTTACAACCGTAGACTAAGCAGATACAGAGACACTGTCATAGATTTAACTGATGATTTATTGGAATGTAGGTTTACTGCTATACCTAGAAAACAAAATATATAAGCTCATTGTCATGCAACTTTTTCTAGTACATGCAATTTACCATTCCAACCTAATCACAGATATACTGCTGAAGTCAAGCATAGGGCAATAATTCCATATAATCTTAAAGTATTGGCAAATTTTTTTCTTAGGATGAACAGATTTACAAGTTTATGAACAATGAAGGAGAATTTCAGAATTGTATTATAGATACAGATTGTACTATAAATCATGATTTGTATTATGAAATAGATTTAAATAACTTAGATGTAAATAGAATAAATTTTGATAATTATACTAGATTTAGTTAAGCTGATATAGATAGCTTAGAGAAAGTAGAGGTTGAAGAAATTATTGAAGATGAATCAAATATATTGAATCTTAAGGATAACTTTTTACCTAAATTTTTAACCCCATTAGAAGATCTTTTTGACTCCAATGATGTAGCTAGAAAACCAAAAATGGAGCTAGTAAGATCTGACATAGAAGAATGTAACATTGGTACAGAGTTAAAACAAAAAATAATCAAACTCTCCAAAATTTTACCTCAACAAGAGAAGGATAAATATATTGAGCTTTTAAAGGAATATCAAGATGTGTTTGCTTGGAGTTATGAAGATTTAAAACCTTATGATACAAACATAATCCAACATAAAATTCCAATAAAAGAAGATCAAAAGCCATTCAAACAAAAGTTGAGAAGAACTAACCCTATGCTATTACCTTTGATTGAAAAAGAAGTTAAAAGAATGTATGATGCCCAGATCATTGCACCAATCAGATATTCTGATTGGGTTTCCAACCTAGTCCCAACGAGAAATAAAACAGGAGAAATTATATTGTGTGTTGACTTTAGAAATCTTAAAAAAATATCCTGAAAGGATAATTACCCTTTACCTAAAATGGACCACATATTACAAAGGGTAGTGGGTTCTTCAAGGATTTCACTATTAGATGGTTTTTTAGGATACAACCAGATCCTAGTCCAAGAAGAAGACCAAGCTAAAACAACATTTACTACTCCTTTAGGCACTTTTATGTATGTAAAAATGCCTTTTGGTCTAATGAATGCAAGAGCAACCTTTCAAAGGGATATGGACATATATTTTTCAAAGGAAATACATGAGTTATTAGTAATTTACTTAGATGATATTACTATGTTTTCCAAAACAGATAATGAACACTTGGATCATTTGAGACAAGTTTTTATTAAATGTAGGAAATATGGCATCTCTTTAAATCCTAAGAAAAGTCTATTTGGATTAGAATAAGGTAAGTTAATTGGATACAAAATCTCAAAAGAAGGAATTAGAATAGATCCTTCTAAGATAGAGGCAATTCTGAACATTAGCCCACCAAGAAACATCAAATAATTACAAGCCTTTCTAGGTAAGATAATTTTTTTAAGAAGATTCATATCTAATTTAGCTGAGATAATTAGAGAACTAAATAACATGCTCAAAAAAGATTCAGTTCTTAGATGGACTTTTGAGGCTAAAAAATCATTTGACTCTATCAAACAAGCCTTAACCAAAACTCCATTCCTAATAAGTCCTGATTTTAAGAAAGATTTCATGATTTTTTCATTTGCTTCAGAACACACCATTGCTGCAGTTTTACTGCAGAAAAATGACCAAGGATTTGAACAACCCATAGCTTTTTTCAGTAAGGCCCTTAGAGATTCCCCTTTGAAGTAAAAAATTATGGAAAAACAAGCCCTAGCTTTGGTAAAGGCTATTAAAGACTTTAGAGTTTATATTCTCTACTCACACATTATTGCCTATGTCCCAAATTCTGTAGTTAAAGACATTCTTACTCAGGATGGTCCTGATGGAAGAAGAGGTAAGTGGATTGCCACTATCTTAGAATATGAAATAGAGATAAAACCCACAAAACTCATCAAAGGTCAAGGATTATCCAGAATTATGGCTGAATCTAACTGCAATGCCCTAGACATAAATTTTATTGCTCAAGTAGATGATCAGGAAGAGATGGAGACTCCATTGATTAGTGAAGCCTTTTTAGACTCACCTTGGTATACATATATCATATTTGTATTACAAAACTTACAAGCTCCTCTTGGATTGTCAAGAACCAAAGCTAGATTTTTAAAACTAAAAGCAGTAAGATTTTGTATCTTAGATAATGTACTTTTTTGGAGAGATCATAGTGGGATTTTACTAAATTGTTTTCTAAAGGAATAAGCTGAAAAAATACTTGAATAATTTCATGCAGGTGACTTTGGAGGAAATTTATACTAGAAAAATACTGTAGAAAATATCCTAAGAGCTGGTTTTTACTGGCCTACCTTGTTTTCTGATGTCAAAAAATATGTTTCTTCATGTCATAAATGCCAAATTTTTTAGGGTAAGAAGAAATTATTACCCCTCCCTTTAAAGCCTATTTCAACTGAAATTCAATTTCAACAATGGGGACTTCATTGGTGAAATTCACCCTCCCTCTTCAGGCCAACATAAGTGGATTTTGACAGCCACTGATTATTTTACCAAATGGATTGAAGCCATACCCTCCAGACAATCCACAGATACTGTCATTATTTCCTTCCTAGAAAACAATATTCTTTCAAGATTTGGATGCCCCCAAAAGATAATTAATGGTAATGCAACAACATTCAAATCTAAGAAAATTATTGACTTTTTCCACAAATACCATATTACCTTAGGTCATTCCACTACATATTACCCCCAAGGTAATGGCCTAGCTAAATCCTAAAACAAAAGCCTTGTAAATATCATCAAAAAATTACTTGAAGACAATAAAAAGACTTGGAATAAGAATTTAGTCAATGCCTTATGGACCGATAAATTTACTACTAAAAAATCCATTGGTACTTCACCTTACCAACTAGTTTGTGGAATGGATGTTGTTTTTCCTTCCTCCCTAGTTGTACCAGTGATGAAAATTATCCAAGAATTACAGGTTAAAACAAATGACATCCAAAGAAGAATCAATCAAACTATTCACTTGCAACAAACAAGGGAAGATGTTTATATTAAATCTCAAGTCATTCAGGATAAAATCAAGCAAATCTATGATAAAAAGACTAAAGAGGATGTTTTTTACGTAGGAGATAAAGTTTTAAAATGGGATTATAGAAGAGAAAATAAAGGAAAACATGGGAAATTTGATTTTCTATGGAAAGGGCCTTATGTAATTTATGGATATAAAGGTAATAATGCTTTCTTTCTGAAATAATGGGATGGAATAGATCTGCAAGAAGGACTAGTTAATGGCAGAATTTTGAAAAACTACTACTCCCCTGAGTTAACAAATAGTTAGTTTTTATTCACTTTGATCATTGTACATATACATTGCAAAGTTTAGATTGGATTGGATGTTTCCTTAGGAAAGTTGAAGCCCAGAGAGAAGGCCCTAAGCTTTGAGAAGTAAATATCATAAGTATGAAGAAGTTGCAGATATTAGAAGACATTTACAGGGTCATCACAGTCAAATTTCAAAGGCTACTAATCTCAGAGTTATTGATATTTCACCAGGAAATGTCATCCCAGTGTGGAGCCACTGTTAGGGTCCTATACTAATAGGGTTCATAAAATTTTGAATTGACTTTGATAATTCTTGTAAATATGTACATACCTTGATTTCTACAAGTTTTTTTCCCATATTTTGAAGAAATGAAAAATAATAAAAAGTCAAAAAGAGGGTAAAAATTCCTAAAAGAAAAATACAAGGACTTAGAAAAATATAGACCCCAAAAAGAAAAAAGAGAGAAATAAGACCTGAAAGTGAGCAAATCCAAATTCCACTACTTTACTGTTTACTGCAAGAATAATGATTATGTGTAGAGTGTCAATAAATGCCATAATCCATGATCAATTAAACAATTTAATATTAACTTTTCATGCTTTCAATTCCATGTTTTAGATAGAGAATAAACATTTGTCAAACAGTTTAAACTTGACAAATCAATAGATAGGTAGAGAATAATGAGGAGCTCAACAATTCAATCTAAGCCCTCAGATGAAATAAGGTATATTTAGATAGTTTTATGCTTTGAAAGAAAATGTTTTAAGGTTGCAAGCCTAAATGCACCTACAAAATGAAGAAAAAATGTTAGAAATAGAAATTGGGTAGGTAGAAAGCAATGGAGCAATCATGTAAATAATACATCATCGGGAAAAATCACTAATTTCCCCTTCCCTACAAGTATTCAGTATTCTCAGCTATCATTCAAATAGGCTCAAAGCATTTCTCTGACTTTTGTTGGGACCAGATCCAAGGCTCTATGACTGGTTAGTTAAAAATATTGAATTCCTACCTTAAACCCTCATTCATCAACATTTACCCTTCATTCAGACATCAAAACCCCTTTTTCCTAAGTAAAGACACATTCTTACTTAGTAAAATTGAAAACCCTAAAATAATTAACTTCATCCCTTAATAAGCATTCATAAAAACCCACAAAATTACATTTATCCTAAGTATTAGTGAAAGAAATATAAATATGAGCAATGCTTGATTTTATACTATACTTAGAGATAATATGTATTTGGTTTTTATTACACTACCCTTTCATATTAAACTTTAACATACTTTTATTAAATCCCTAAAAAATACCCTCCCATACTTATTAATTCCTTATATCTAATTACCCCAAAAAAACCCACTATTATAAAGTTTTTACCAAAGTCTATTATCCCATGTGCGCAACTAAAAACCCCAAATTACGAAACCCTTTGGTCTAAAACTATAATTATTGAAATATCCCGCACCTATGGTTTGAAAACCGTAAAAGGTTTAAACTATATAATATATATTAGCCCGCCTGCATATGTTTTATTAAAGCAATTCACAAAGGTTTTAAATAAAAAACATTAACCCCGCCTATACCATTATTAAAAAATTTCATATATGTTTTAAACTGTATAACCCCCACCACATATTAACCCTTATGCTGCATATAAAAAGACCCGGTCCCACCTTTCCACTTCAATGCAACTCTCAAAACAATCACGACCGTTCGCATCCAAATATTAAATCTAACGGTCACAGGAAAATATCGCATAGAAAAGATGCAAGATCGTCCGACAGCCATATCCGTGTGAAATGGGTGGTTTTACCCATTTCCCTCTCCTGTACGTGGCATTCCCTCATTCGATCGTGTTCGTTAAGGTTAAAACAGCTTACCGCTCGTTAGCCATGCGATAATTGCCGGTTTTCAAAGCCTTTGCAATATGAAACCGCCTCCCATCGGACAAGACCTGCATTCAATGCAAACTGATACGTTTTAATAAAACCTTTGGTTAAACCTTTATTCATTTATCTTTTGTGTTTAACCTTTGTGTTTTCTTTCCCGACTGCATAAACCTGTTAAAGCTTGTTTCCACCATTTTTTATGCCCAAAACCTGTGAAACCTTTCCCTGAAACCCGTGAAGACTGTTGAGGAGCAGTGCCTTGCTCCAGATAAGCTGCTAAAGCCATCATATTGACCAAGAACTGTAAAAACCCTTTAAGAGCTGATACCTGCACTAAAACAGGTATTTTCCTGAGATTTAAACCTGCAACCAAATTGAAAAAACCTTTTTTAAAGAAAGAGAAGCATTCTAAAGTTAAGAAATTGATTAATTCAATTGCCAAAAAGTCCCAAAAATAGACCAAACTCTAGAAAAATTTTCCCAAAAACCCTATTTGTCTACTACACACTTTTTTAAGGAAATTTATCAATTTTCCATAGTTTAGTAGTCCATTTCAAGCTCTGAAATAAGCCAAAAATCCCCTGCAGCTGCCCTAATCTTCTGTAACCCTTTCCAACAGAGTTTTAGCCCATTTTTCAGTCAAAGTACTCAGAAAACCCCTTCTTTCTATTTTATACCAGTTTTTAAGCCTCAAAACTTCTTTGATAAACCTAATTGGGCAGAAAACCCAAAAAGAGACTATATTTTGCTAAATTTGCCCAATTAAGCCTCTGCAAACTGTTTAAACTTGCAGAAGAAAAACAAGTTGCCTAAAAAACAGGGTGTAATAAAGCTTGAAGGTTCAAAAGCTCCTAAACCTACTCCTGCCATGACTCCAAATACTGCAGTTGTAGTCAATCCATTACAACCCCCAGTTTTTGATATTGAACACATTCCCCTAGCTGATATTGACTATAAAATAGTTGATCCCATACTTTAATTCAATCTATTAGATATCCATAACTGGTGTTTTGAGAAGTCTTTAGGTGATCATGAAGAAATTCATCTTTGGGAATTCCATTTGTCCAAATATGTAGTCCCTCTGACTCACCCTTGTCAAGAAATTATCAGATTATGTCACCGGTACAATATTCCTGAATAAAGAACCATTGTGAATGGAAATAAAGAGGTCCTATTTACCATCACTGCAGAGTCAATAAACCAGATTTTGCAGCTTCAATCAGACCCCCAAGTATTCCCTTTGTCTATTTAGGCCCTCAATAAACTATACATTGACCTAGAATTTCCTAAAAGGTTCATGATTATTCAGACTTTTATGTCCCTGCATGTTGAAATTACCAAGTTAAATCCTCCATATTTAACTGCCAAATTCCTTGAAGGTTCAAGGCATGTAATCTCCATGATTTCCTTCATACTTGGGTATTTCACTGATGAGCACACTAATGAGTCTATCTTGGGATTTTTTTCCACCTTTTCTCCAAGTCAACCACCTTCAGTTATATTTGACTATGTTGGTTTCATTGTTGATAGTATTCACTATCAGTTGACTAATTTACAGCTGGAAGGAGTATTCAGATATACCTCCTATCTTTTCCACATGTTTCTTTTCTTCTAATCAGATAGCTTTCCAATTTCACTTCAAAAGTTGGATATAGAAGGAAAACCTCTATATATTATCTTTTGGACATCCATACTCTAAAAAGAAGGCACATATTTCAGTTATTCAGAGTTTTTGGAGTTGTTTTTAAATCTAGTAACCACCATGTTGACCAAAATGGAGCAGCCTAGAATGGGTGAGGAAATGAAGAAAATATTGCAATTATCAGAACAAAGAAAAGTTGGTGACTGGTATTTATATGAGAAATTCACTGAAATCAGAGTTTTTGGGTCTAACTTGTTTCCTTACAAGTTACCCATGCATTCATCAATGAGGATCTTTGCCTTGGATTACATCAGGAAGATCCTAAATTCTGATTGTATTAACTTCATGCCAGCCAAAAAGAAGACCCAATTCAAACTTAAAAATCAAATTGGGCCATTCATATGTAATCACAGAGATGCAGAAAAGGAAGTAGCAAATCAACTACTGGAATATAAATTGGAAGAAAGTTTCCCATGGAATTATGATCCACAAGGGATATTAAGTAAACTAAGGATAAAATGTAAATTGACACCCTTTATCCATGAATCAAAACCAGAAATAGAGAAGTTTGCTAATCAAATTGAGTGGGTTGAAAACACTTTAACAGAGGCAGTAAACCAAAGGAATACTAGTCACACTTTGGAAATTTCCAAACAGCCAGAGACATCCACTAAGAGAATCAGAGAAGAGGGAGCTTATACTGCAGAGACTACAACAGAAAAAAAGTTTAAGATCATTTAAAACAAAAGGCCAAAATTATATACAGCAGCTAAAGGTAAAGTGACAATAGATGTTGAATAAACAGAGCGCTTGAATACCAACATTAGTTTTCTAGAGACCAATGTAGCTACTGTAGTCATCAGTGAGCCAAATCAGAATGAAGAACAAATGAATAATGAATATACACAGATGATGGAAAGGCATCAAAGTATGGAGGCTTCTTCCTCATATTCAGCTAAGGAAAAATATTTGGATATTAAGGAGAAATACAAGAAAATCAAGTTGAAGAATGAGGAAATCAAAACTGAAATATATTCTCAGTTCTTGAAGAAAAAGCCAGGTAATCAAAATAGATTTCTATCAGAATTTGATTATTCAACTAAAAAAATGATTATGTCAGTATTACAGCCAACAATATTAGTGCGAAAGACAGTTTCTGACTATAAGAAAGTTGATATGGAAGCAGCTACAGACAAAATCCATGAATTAGATCAAATTGAGTTTCATAGGAAAACCTCGGAGATGTTGTATTCCACAGTTACAACAAAATCTATGAGTGCTCATAAGCTTCAAAACACCATCTCTAATATGCAAGATCAAATGAAGATGGATAAAGCTTCATTATATGCAAAGGATCAAAGGATAGAAGCCTTAGAAGATTTAGTATTGCTGGTAGGATATGGTCCTACAAACATTAAAGTAGCAGAAGCATTGGTAAAGAAGAAAAATGAGGATATAGCTGCCTTGAGGAAACAACTCAAACTTCCTCAAAGTGAGCATCCTCAGACAAAGGAAGTCTTACAGGATCAAAAGGAAAAAGATGAAATGATGAGTTTAATACTTTAATGAGGCAGCTTGAAGAAAAATGTGAAGGTATGAATACTGCTATAACCATATTCATGGTTAAATTCACCAATTTAAGACAAAAAGGACTTCCTGATATCATGGTTATTAATGATAAGTTAATGCCTCAAAATGATTATGACAAGAAGATAAGAGAATATGCCAAGAAGCAAGTGAATAGGCCAATAGGTCAAGGCATTCCCACAGGAAAAGTATTGCTGAAAAGTTTTGAAGATTTGTTTTATTTTCAATATGAGATCAAACACCTATTTGTCATCAAACCCACATTTGCTAGGTATACTGATGCTGATTTGAATTTTAGGAAACTAAAAAATATCCAAGTTCCTAAAAATGAGGATTGGAAAGTATTGACTGATTTATTATGAAGAATGAAAGACAAACAAATGAAAAAGGAAAAATCTGTTTGTTGATTTCACTGTCAAAATAGATTTTACAGTAGTAAAGAAGTTTGACTAAAGGTTAAAGAGTATCTGAAATGAAAGAGTATCAGTGAGAAAGAGTATCGGTGAAGGTAGCTTAGATTCTAAAACAAAAATATCTAAAGAGCCAACAAAGAAAACACATAAGAAGCCAACTAATTCTTATCCTAAAACAGTTTCTATATTTTTTGAATAAAATAGGACAACTTGCTGATTTGTTAAGCAAATATCACTATTATTGTTGTAAGATATTTTATTTTCCTAAGTTAATTCCTAGAAGTCATCTAGGATATATTTTTAAACATTATGTATAAGTACTTCACTCTTTTGAAGTTTTTTGTTTGGAATAAAATTGATGGAGATTACTATAGATATTTTGTTGACTTGAAGGCTTTGGATTTCGATTTTGAGTAGCAGACTGGATCAAATATTTGGCATCATACTTCAGGATCCCTGTGATAATCTATCTGGAGTGAAGTACTCTCTGAAAATTTTCATTGTTATCTTCTTTTGCTACATGCATACATCTGTGTTTTAATTCTTAATCTGAATTTATAACTAGGAGTATTACTACGGGACTTGTTAATAGCACCCTATTTTTAACTAGTTATCATTTCTTTTTCTTCTTCTGATTTCTGGTGTAGGGAACCCTTAATTGCTCCCTCTCTCTTTTTACCTCTATATACTACTTCCCTTTTCCAGATCAAAGGATCCTTAAGTGCCCTTTATCCCGATCATACCATCTCAAAAACCAATTTTCCAAGATCCCCAATGGTTATCTATCTTGCCCTGAAGACATTTGATCTTTTAAGCCTTGATCCCAGTTCTGTTAGCTTGACTTAGACTTCATAGCCCAATGGACAAGTATATTTCCCTCTATCTATCCCTCCAAGTGAAATTTTCCCACCAAATCTAACAAAACCAAACAAAAATTGCACTTTCATAGCTAGCCTAATATTCATAAATTAAAACAAAGTTAAACTTTAAAGAGAGAGCCCTCTTTGAACCCTAGGAAGGCTAGATCCTAGAGTTTGAAGTAGGTTTTTGGTTACCTCTAGTATTCTTTGAATAAAAACCAAAATCCCACAACTTAAGAATTTAATAGAGTGGTAACATGTAGAACCGAGTTATACAAAATTTTAAGTGACATATGAAATTATATACACATAGAAAGTTGGATGCCAAAAATTTCTGTTATTTTAAATAAAATACTCATAACAGTTGTAAAATTCCACGTACCACATTTAACAAAAGAAAAAATGAATACCCTTGTCACAAGCTATAACCCACAACGATACTGACGAGTATCCTCTGTATACACCTACAAGTCATTAAATTCTTTAGGGTTTCCAACATTGTTGAGAAACCATTTAATTTCTACTTATATCCATAGGGAAAACCTCAACAAGGGTTAGATTCTCTTTTTAAACAAAAACCCTTGGGCAAGGGAAACAAAGAACCAACCTGGAAACACATACACCGGGGTAAGTACAGGCCATGCTAGCTATGAGCTCTAGAATAAATTTAAACTAGAAATGAAGCCAATTGAGGAAGCAAACTTGGGAATTTTCATGAAAAAACAAAAATGGGAATTGTCATGAAACAACACATACGTATTACATTCATGGTAATACAAAAGTTAGGGAAAATAGATAACCAAAATATGAAAGTAGGAAGGTCAGAGACCATTACCTTAAAGAAGATAAGGTGTTGGCATATAACTATCGCAAATATGAAATGGGATGAATTTGTTAACTAAAAACGAGGAAGAGATACTAACAAAGATAACACAGAGATAAATCTATCAAATGTCTAGGTTACGTGGTGACAGAGTTCGTCCCATTTCACATTTGTGACACTTAGATGTCGGAACTAGTTAGCTATATGAGAACAACAAATATTGTCAAAGGCTGGGTGAAAGAGAAATTGAAGTTTTGATAGACACCCACCCATTCATACAAGAAAAAGTCTCACGTGAAGGCCTATCAACACTTGGTTATCTTGGCTTACATAATCTATGGTAATCAAAGCACGAAGACCTTTCCTGATGGGTGGGAAATCTTATTGAACCAAGTGTTGAATGAGGGGAATTCGTTCAACTTGTTATACTTGTTGGCTCATCAGTTTAGAGCCCATTTAGCACAAGCCCATGATCATCCCAAGGGTGAGAAAGAAAGATTTTCTATGTCTCCATACTTATTGGATGCAATCTATGCACATAATTTGTTTCCTAGCATGAAATGGAAATGGACACCACGAGAAAATGTTATGAATAATTATTGTAAGATTCTTTCATATTGAAGCCACAGAAGAGTTATAGAACAACTAATTGACCATTTCATCATTAAATTATACAATCTTATCTTGGAAGAAAACCCACGTTACATACATTATACCATTAATGCTCGAGGTATAATAATAATTATAATTCATTAATATAAAAATACTTTTAGATTTTTAATTAGTATATATTTTTTAATCTTTCTTGATTTTTAGAAAAATAATAAATAATAATATATCAAAAAAAAATGCTTAACAAAAACTTAAATTAAAATTATTAGGAATTTGACTTCTATGATCCATAAATTATGTATCAAATCTTTCGGTGAAAATCACATTAGAGAAATTTGTGTCGACACGTTTCGAAATAGCCAGTGTGGTTCATCATCAGGACAAGATGCGAAATTTGATCTAGGATTCAGCTTAAATAGATAAAGAAGCTCTAAATAGCCGTTGTACAATAATGAATAATTTGACCAAAAAAATAAATAAATAAATAAAAAATAAACAATAAAAATAAATAAATAAAAATTAAAAATTAAAAATAAATAAATATAAATATGAACATAAATATAAGTAAAAATAAAAATAAAAATAAATAAACATAAAATCAATACAAAAAATAAAAATAACAAAATATATAAATATACATTACTTGAACACAATTCAATATATTATTTGATCAATAATATTATTATTAACATTATCATTAATATCATTATTAAGATTAATATTACTATAATTATCAATAATATTATTATTAAAGTTATCATTAATATCATTATTAAGATTAATGTTACTATAATTATCAATAATATTATTATTAAAGTTATGATTATTGTTACTATTGTGTTCAAGTAATGTATATTTATATATTTTGTTATTTATATTTTTTGTATTGATTTTATGTTTATTTATTTTTACTTTTATTTTTTAATATTTTTATTTTTGTTTTTACTTATATTTGTGTTCATATTTATATTTATTTGTTTATTTATTTTTTATATTTTTATTTTTAATTTTTATTTATTTATTTTTATTGTTTATTTTTTATTTATTTATTTTTATTTTTATTTTTTATTTTTGGTCAAACTAGCCGTTATTGTACAACGGCTATTTGGAGCTTCTTTATCTATTTAAGCTGAGTCCTAGATTAGATTTCGCATCTTGTCCTGATGATGAACCACACTGGCTAGTTTGAAATGTGTCGACACAAATTTCTCCAATGTGATTTTCACCGAAAGATTTGATACTTAAATTAAAATTGTAAATATATTAAAGTTTATGCAAAATTTTAAATTTTAAACAATATTTTAAATATTATTTCCATTTCACTTACAATATAATTTTAAATCTTCAAATGATTTTAAAATTAAAAAATCAAAGAGGCCATGGTGCATTAAAAAGCATTTCAAACCAAAAAAATCAATTGATAGAATTAAACTAAGAAAAAATGAAGTTTGACTCCCACTTAACTCGAGATCGAAAGACTTAAATGTAATTCTACACCTAGTTGATTAGTCGCGTCACACGGGTTGGATGATGAGTCACATGCATGGCGTAAAGCCCCACCCAACAACAAAAAAATGAACTTGACAACCCTCAAGCATCAACAATTATGAGGATTCGAATATCGCGCAAAAAAAAATTTCATTTGGCAGCAAAGCAGAACTCCCAGATCCCGAAGATAAGACTCCAGTGTCTCAAGAATCAAAAGAGATGAAGGAGGTGTAAGATAAAGGAATTTGGAAGACCGTAGAGAAGAAAAAGAAAGCTACAAAACCAATCTCGCCAAGAAAGACGAGAAGCCAGACAATTAAGAACTAAGAAAATTATAGGTCCGATAGACCAAATTTGGTCTCAGTGGACGTTAACCATCATCATCATCATCATCATCAATGATGAACTTCCAACTATGGGTCCTTTGAAATTATACAACCTAAAAATGCAAAAAACTGATAACAGAAATGACATTGATAGAAGGAGCTGCCTGATCCATTATCTAACAGTTTTAAAAAAATTTCAGTTCAAATAAATTTGTATGCAATCATTTATCTATTCAATAAGGCTTTTCAGAGACAATTAATCTGAATTTTTTATCAATGATGATGGAGAAAGAAAATTGTTTATTTACACCGTGCGTAATAATCATACATGGAAGATAACAAGTGTTTGTCTACACTTGTAAGTATTATTTTCAAGTGTGAATACCATAACAATTAGTTTTCTACCTTGTAACAATTGTTAGTTTTCTACCTTAACAATTAGTTGTCTACCTTGTAACTATTAGTTGTCTACCTTGAATCTTCCACCATTACATTAGGGAAGATTGCATAGATCCTACGACAGGCCAATCCCCTCCAAATAAAATCATAAGTATGGAAAGGAAAAGATTTAAAGGAGGCAGAAGGATAGGAAGCATGAGATAAGAGGGATCCTCGAATAGGGTCGGCTACACACCTAACAAAAAAGCCACGCTAATGCAAATAGTGGCTTTCAACCCATGAGGTGGTTACCACCCTTTACAAGAGGAGGGCAGTAGCTTTGTTTAAGAAGGCCACATAATTCTACATTATATCCAATGTAGAAACAACAGTCTCGTCTTTTCCAGTCATAACAAGTTATTCTATTTTTCTGTTTCTTAAGTTTGAGAAAGTAAAAAAAATTGTTATCACTCGAAAAAATGAGAGCTAGACTTTGTTGGAAAAAATGAATGCTTCCCCAAACAACGAAAGAGAATGGAAGTCATCCAAGGCAACCCAAGTTTATAGTGATGTGATTATTTAAAGAAATCACACAATCATTCAAGGTCATGTTTCAACTTTCAATCATAGGCAATGGGTATTTCGTGGGTACAAGAGGTCTGTTAGCAGATTTGTTCAAGAAGGCCAGAAAATTTTCCATTCTCTCCAATGCAGAAATATCAGTTTCGTATTTTCAAGTCCTAACAAGTTTTTATATTTTTTCATCTTGGAACATTAACCTGTTTCCTCCTGAAGCGTGAAGAAGGAGAAAAACTTGTTGTCCCTTAAAAAATAAGAGCTAGATTTTGTTGGAATTTATTTATACTATTTATTTATTATTTATATTAACTATTTATTAGACTTTGTCCATATTATATTCATAATCATAACATATATAAGGTAAATTTCATTTTGGTATACTTTTGAGTTCTCCTTTCATAAGTTAATTATCTCGGTCACTTATCTAGTTAGCATTGCTTGTGACTTTTTGTAGGCATATGCCCACTGTTCATTTACTCCTCGGTTGATGGGAAGGAAGCTTAAAGCTTACCCTCATTTTTCTAATTTCACAATCTATAGGTATGGTTGTCCCAACTTCTCAATTTTCTTACAGGAAGGTTTAGCCATGTTAGTTTCCTATGCGACCACTTTTCAAATTATTAAGTGTCCTATAATTTCTCTTTTCCTTCTAATTTCACAGCCTACAGGTATGGTTGTCCCAATTGCTCAGTTTTCTTACAGGAAGGTTTAGCCAGGTTAGATTCCTATGCGACCACTTTTCAAATTATTGAGTGTCCTAGAATTTCTCCTTTCCTAGGAGTTAAATCTTGATTGGTTTGAATTTTATTCGAAATGTTTTTTTGATTTCTATGGAATATTGGAACCAAGCATTGCCTTGTGGTGCATTAATCCATTTACATTTCATTTCATTGCACGGGATGTGGTACTCGACCCTATGGGGATTGGAATCACGGCCATTTCTTCATGAGGAATTATTCAAAAACATCGATGGTCGTTGACCCTACATTGATATGAGGTAATTGATAGCTCTTATGTGTGTAACAATTATCAATATACTTTTCGATGCCCATGTTTAGACCATATCTCAAATCAAACGGATCCATGCAATTATCCCCATCCTAAAATTTGTTAGAATGCCAAGGGACCCATTTAATTGTTGGTCTACCAATTTGTTAGAATGCCAAGCAACCCATTTTAATTTTTGGTCTACCAAAGGGGGGTGGAAACATGAGTGATCATAAGTAGTATTCTCATACACGCTCTTGTAGGCTTCCATGGTACTAATTCCCGCATCATCAATTGATCACTGACATGATGCCCATGATCTAGATTTGAATAGGAGTGGCGAGTGTTCCATATCTGATTTTAATGACAACATCATTCCACTTGAGCCTATATATCAATACACATTCAATAAAAGCTATATCAATAAAAATATAAATTTAATATACTTTTATAATTTTATAATAACGTAATAATAATTTTATATTTTTAATTTAATAAAATAATAATAATATAGTTTTTAATTTTATAGAGAAGCAAGACACTATGTTGATGTATAATAGCCTATGATATATACATAATCTTGGAAATGAGATAATTGTCAAAGTATTGAGTTATTCTTCAATATGACACCTTTTATCAAATGAAATAATCATCAAAGCATTGATTTGTTACTCAATTTTACCTGATATTAAAGTTAAACATTTTCCAACAACACAACTTTTTGAATTTCACTGATACTATGTTATGCCATGCAAATATCTTGGTTGTCGATGACCTTTCATTAAGTTTATAATATAATCCATTGGGATAATGGACCTTTTAAAATCCAGAATCTGAAACAAGGATAATAGTGTGATCAATGGAAAATAAGTGCCAGAATGCCATAAACTATGCCCATGACTGCAGGTGCTCCATCTCAAGCTGCTCTTGCTACAATGAATTTTTTTTTCGCAGCAGGTGTTGTAATTCTACAGGAATCCTAAGGGTCCTGTGCAATTAGGTAGTTAGGTAGTTAGGAAGTTAGGAATTTAGTAGTTAGTGATAACTAATTTCTGAACTAATTTCTGATGTATAAATGTAATCAAATTCAATGAATGAGACACATAAATCACATGGTTATTATTTAATAGTGGTATCAGAGAGAGGTTGGGAGGTGTTGTGGGAGATTTTTACTACGTGTGGCAGCAATGAATTCTCCAAAACTTTTGTCCGCACCCCTGGATGAATTGTGGCAGCAACACCCTTTGCAGCATTGGAGATCAGAGGCTAACCCTTTGTAGCATTGGAGATTTGATGCAGGAGCATGAGGCTCGAGGGAAAAATTACTTCATTTTTATTCCAAAAAGACAAAAAAAATTACAAGCAAAGGAGTGGGTTCCTTTAGCTGTCAATTTACTATTTTTGTAGATAGGATTTGACTGATATTCAGGGAATTGAACCGCCTTGTATTTGATTCATCAAATTTATTTTTTATTTGAGGATTTTTAGGAAAATATCATATAATAGAATTTTTATCCAAAATTAGAACAATTTGATACTTTTGAATCAAATTGAAAGGATTGTGTGAATATATATATATATATATATATATATATATATATATATATATATATATATATATATATATATATATAAGTTGAAATGTATTCAAGGAGAGAGGATTTTGATGAAAGAGTAATGGAATAGAAGAAAAATTTTCATTTCCTTTGTACTTGTGCGAATGTAGGCAAATAATTGTCAAATCCCGGAGATGTTATATTCTCCTTTGAAATATTTTTGAGATTGTTTGATTTCAGTGCTAATCGACTTAATCGATTTCTCTGTATATTAATGTGAGCATATTGCAAACTGACTTGATTCGTAAATAACGCATGCGTGAAGATTCCTTATGGAAATCAGAGCTGAAGGATTAGAAACAGAACTTGCTATTTGTTGGACCTATTGTAGTGTTAAATATGATGGCGTTGAGAAAAATGAGATCACTGAATAGTAAGAAATATGGCAAAGTAAAAGAATGAGATCACTGTAATGTTTAAGAAATCAAGAAGAGTGACAACATTCTGATCTTCGATCGACAATTATTGCCATTAAATTTGCAAGGAGTTTAACCTTCTGAATGGACCCGATGCTTTATAAATTTGGTTTAATTAACTAAGTTTACCGTCTGACATCCTTTTAAATCTGATGGCCATCACATGAGAGCTTGGAGATCTACGACTATCACAAATAAATTTGCATGGATTTTAATAAGAAAATTGGATGTCATATAATCATAGCCAAGGTTTTAATGAGGTTTGGAATCCGTCACTAAATCAACGTTATGGGTGATTTTTACTATTGCTAAATTTTATATAAGTTATTCAATTATGCTTCCGTCACTTATGAAAACATTATAAAGTGGGTTTTTTTAATACGTTTTGGGTTTTGCATAAGAAAATTAGAAGTTTAATGACTGATACTCCAAAGATAATTGAAGAAATTCCACCTAAACTCGAAGACATTGTCTCGAGATTTGAAAGCTTATCATTAACACCTGCATCCAGACCACCATTAGTGGTATCAGAGCAGCACTTAGACACTGAGAAATATCTCAAAGATCAACAAAAGAAATCCATCATGGCTTACAGATTTGGAAGAGGAGGTGGTGTTGGTTAAAGAAGAGGAATACTAGTTGCAAATGATGAAGTGATGGAAGTTATGCAATAGATGCAAGCCAGATTAGAAGCAATGGAAATGGGAAATCAAAGAGATGTAGATGTCGGAGATGTCAGTGAACCTGAAGTTGAATCTGCAAAAGAGGGAGAACCTACAGAAGTTACTCCTGAAATGATATTTTTTAAATCAGCATTGGGATCCACATCTAAATCAAGATTTGAATTTTTGGTTTTTACAAGAAGCTTAAACCCAGAAGAGTTGATATATTGGGTTAATGACATGGATAAGTTCTTCGATTATGAAGAAATGGATGAAGGAAAAAGAGTGAAGTTTTTTGCCACAAAATTGAAAGGACATGCAGCGCTTTGGTTGGATGGAGTGTAGGAAGAAAGAAGGAGACTTGGTAAGCAGCCAATAAATAATTGGAACAGGATGGTGTAAAAACTGAGAGGTAAGTTTTTTCCAAGTGATTATCAACTTTCGTTATTTAGAAAAATGTAGAATCTTAGACATAGATCAATGACAGTCAAAGAATACACAGAGGAATTTTACAAAGTGAGCATAAGATCAAGACAAATTCAAGATACAACAAATAATATTGAAAGATATATTAATGGTCTTAGGATGGAGATACAAGATGAGATAAGTCTGTTGTCTCCTAAAACAGTGGAAGAGGCTTATTAGATGGCCTTGAAGGCTGAAGAAAAACTCATAAGGAGGAAATCTGCCAGAGGAAGAAGTAATTTCCGAGGAAAAGGAAGTCAAGGTGGTAGAGGAAGATCTACATCACCTAGAGAAGGAGCTAGCAGTAGCTCAAGTCAGCATACATCTACAGAAGGTGATGCAAGTGGCAGAAGGGGTTTTCTAGAGGAAGAGGAGGCAGAGGCATAGGAAGAGAAATTAGATGTTATAGATGTAATAAGCTGGGACACAAAGCTTATGAATGTCCAGAGAATGTGGGGAAAAATCAGAGAAATGTATTTGTTGCTCAGAATTAAGAGGAAGTAACAAAAATGCCAGAAGCAACAAAAGTGCCAAAAGAAGAAAATACACCAGAGAAAGGAGAATCTTTGGTAGTTAACAAAGTTTTCTTGAAACCAACAAAAGAAGTTGTTGAACCAACACAAAGAAAGACTTGGTTTAGAAGTGTATGCAAAGTTCAAGGAAAATGTTTTCAAATGGTAATTGATAGTGGCAACATTGATAATTTGGTCTCTACAGAATTGGTGGAGAAATTGAAATTGAAGACAAAGAAACATCCAACACCCTATAAGGTTTCATGGCTTCAGAAAGGACATCAACTATTAGTGAATGAATAGTGTGAAGTGGAATTCAAGTTGGGCAGCTACAAAGATAAAATTATGTGTGATGTAATGCCTATGGATGTATGTCACATATTATTGGGTAGATCATGGAGGTATGACAGAGGAGCTATACATGATGGGAAAAATAACACATACAAGTTTTGTAAAGATGGTGTCAATCATACATTGCCTCCAATACATGAAGATGATTCATCAAAAAGAAGATATGATCCAAAATCTTTGTTACTGAGTGGAAAAGAATACTTGCAGAAGATTGAAGATGATGAGGTAAACTTTGCATTAATTTGCAAACCCAAGGTAGTAATTACTTCCACTAAAATTTCTGATTTACCAATTGAAATTCAAGAGATGCTATAAAATTATTGTGATATCATTGTAGATGATTTGCCGGATGAAATACCACCTATTAGAAAGATCAGCCATCATATAGATTTAATTTAGGAGTAAATTTTCCAAATAAAGTAGCATACAGGATGACTCCCACAAAAAATGAAGAAATTAGGAAGCAAGTACAAGAACTATAAGATAAAGAACTAATCAGAGAAATTTTGGGTCCTTGTGTAGTGCCAACGGTGTTGAGTCCAAAAAAAGATGGAGGCTGGAGAATGTGCACTGATTCAAGAGCAATAAAAAAAATAACAATTAGGTATAAATTTCCTTTACCCAGAATTGAAGATTTGATGGATTTTTTAAGTGGGGCAAGATATTTTACAAAACTGGATTTAAAGAGTGGCTATCATCAAATTAGGATAAGGGAAGGAGATGAATGGAAAACATCTTTTAAAACAAATTAAGGATTGTATGAATGGATGGTAATGTAATTTGGATTATAAAATGCTTCTAGTACATTTATGAGGCTTATGAATGAAGTAATAAAAGAATTTATTGGTAAATTTTTTACCATAAATAAGGAAAAAAAACCATAAATAAGGACAAACAACCATTTAGATGGACTGATGAAGCAGAAAAAAAAATTCCAGTTTTTGAAAAGAAAGATAACAGAGAAGCCTATCTTATTTTTTCCTGATTTTAATAAACCTTTTCAAGTGAAATGTGATGCCAGTGGAGAAGCTATTGGAGCTGTGTTAAGTCAAGAAGACATAACTGTAGCTTATTTCAATGAAAAACTAAATGAGACAAGAAGGAAATATTCTTGTTATGACAAGGAACTTTATGCAGTTGTGCAGTCATTAAAAAAATGGAGACATTACTTGATGTCTAAACATTTTGTGCGTTATTCAGATAATCATGCATTGCAGTATATTATGTAGCAGCAAAAATTAAATAAGAAACATGCAAAATGGGTAGAGTAACTTCAAAGTTTCAATTTTGTATTGAAACACATAAATGGCCAAGAAAACAAAGTGGCAGATGCCTTAAGTAGAAAAAGCATTTTAGTTCAAGAAAGTCAAATTCAAGTGTTGGATTTTGATTTTCTTAAAGAATTGTATAAAACAGATTTGGATTTTAAAGAGGCATTTGAAGCATGCAGTAATCCTGTTTTGTTGGACAGAAGTAATTCGCTGGATTTTTTCTTGCAAGAAGGTTTGTTATTTAAAATAAATCAGCTGTGCATACCAAATGTTTCTATGAGAGAAAATTTAATTAAGGAGAAACATAGTGGTGTGCTTGGTGGACATCTTGGTGCATACAAGACTTATGAACAACTGAGACATTTTTATTTTTGGTCAAATATGAGAACTAAAGTGGAGAAGTATGTGCGAAATTGTAAATTTTATTACTATGCAAAAGGAAAAAGTCAAAACACAGGTTTGTATGTTCCATTACCTATTCTAGATAGACCTTGGGATATGGTACATATGGATTTTGTTTTGGGTTTACCTAAAACACAGAGAGGGAATGATGTAATCTATGTTGTAGTTGAAAATTTTTCTAAAATGGCACATTTTATTCCATGTTATAAAGCCAATGATGCTACTCATGTTGCTAATTTGTTTTTCAAAGAGATTGTAAGGTTGCATGGGTTACCTAAAAGCATTGTCTCTGATAGGGACACTAGATTTGTTGGTCATTTTTGGAGGACATTGTGGAAAAATCTTGGTGCTAAACTAAGTTTAAGCTCAGCTTATCACCCTCAAACTGATGGACAGACAGAGGTGGTGAATAGAAGCTTGGGTAATATTTTGCGAAGCCTTGCAGGTGAACATCCTAAACAGTGGGATCAAATTTTGGCACAGGCTGAATATGCTTATAATGACTCTCCTAACAAGAGTACAGGGCAGAGTCCATTCCATATATTTTATGGAATGCACCCAAGCGGAGTGTATGAATTAAGCAATTTGGGAAAAGAAGAGATGAGAAGTGCTGATGGAGAAGAGTTTGCTTCAGAAATTCGAGCAATACATGAACATGTAAAACAACAGCTACAGGAAAGCAACATCAAATACAAGAGCAGAGTAGATGTGAAGAAGATGGAAGTTAATTTTGAGGTTGGAGATTTGGTTCTAGCACACCCGAGGAAGGAAATATTTCCAAAAAGGGCATATAATAAATTGAAATTTAAGAAAATTTGGCCATGCAGAGTATTAAAAAAAAATTCTGCAAATGCATATGAAATTGAATTACCCTTAACATCGGAATATCTCCAATTTTCAATGTTTCTGATTTGTATAGGTATGAGGACAGAGACATAGCTGATATGGCTGAAGACAAAGAAGAGATTGACTAGTTGAAACAATTACACACAACAAAAACATTATAGGCAGATAATATTTTAGACAAAATATTGTATAAGAAAATGAGAGGACGGGAATACTTTGGGTATTTGATAAACTGGAAAGATCAACTAGTTGCAAAGGCTACTTGGATGATAGAAACCATGTTATGGAAATTGGGCATTTCTATAGAGAAGATCATGGACAAGAGCCCATGAAGAATTTTGTACTCAGGATTCTGATGCGGGAGCATGAGGCTTGAGGGAAAAATTACTTCATTTTTATTCCAAAAAGTCAAAAAAAGTTTACAAGCGAATGAGTGGATTCCTTAGCTATCAAATTACTATTTTGGTAGAGAGGATTTGACTGATATTCAGGGATTTGAACCGCCTTGTATTTTATTCATTGAATTTAGTTTTTAGTTGAGGATTTTTAGGAAAATATCATATAATAGGATTTTTATCCAACATTAGAACAATTCGATTCTTTTGAATCGAATTGAAAGGATTGTGTGTGTGTGTGTGTGTGTGTATATATATATATATATATATATATATATATATATATATATATATATTCCATTACTCTTTCATCAAAATCCTCTCTGCTTCAATACATTGCAACTTACACACACACACACATATGTGTGTGTGTGTGTAAGTTGCAATGTATTGAAGGAGAGAGGATTTTGATGAAAGAGTAATGGAATAGAAGAAAAAAATTCATTTCCTCTGTACTTGTGCAAATGTAGGCAAATTGTCAAATCCTAGAGATGTTATATTCTCCTTTGAAATATTTTTGAGATTGTTTGATTTCAGTGCTAATCGACTTAATCGATTTATCTGTATATTAATGTGAGCATATTAAAAACTGACTTGGTTTGGAAATAACCATGTGTGAAGATTTCTTATGGCAGACGGAGTTGAAAGATTAGAAACACAACCTGCTATTCGTTGGACCTACTTGTAGTGTTAAATCTGATGGCGTTGAGAAAAATGAGATCACTGAGTAGTAAGAAATCTGGCGGAGTAAAAAAATGAGACCACTGTAATGTTTAAGAAACCAAGAAGAGCGACAACCATCTGATTCAATCGACAGTTATCGCAATTCAATTTGAAAGGAGTTTAACCTTCTGAATGGACTCGATGCTTTATAAATTTGGTTTAATTAACTAAGTTGACTATCTGACAACCTTTTAGATTTGATGGCCATCGCATGAGAGCTTGGAGATCTATGACTATCACAAATAAAGTTGCATGGAGTTTAATAAGAAAATTGGATGCGATAGAATTATAGCCAGGGTTTTAATGAGGTTTGGAATCTGTCACTAAATCAACGTTATGGGTGATTTTTACTATTGCTGCATTTTATAGAAGTTATTAAATTATGCTTCCGCCACTTATGAAAATATTATAAAGTGGGTTTTTTTAATACGTTTTGGGTTTTTCATAAGAAAATTAGAATTTTAATGACTGATACTCCAAATATAATTAAAGACATTCCACCCAAACTCAAAGACATTGTCTCGAGATTTGAAAGCTTATCATTAACACCTGCATCCAGACCACCAAGATCAGAGGCTAACATAGGCATCAGATCTGCTCTGAAGTTTATTTTTACAACAGATTTATTTCGGGTGGTCGGCGATGTCTTTCTGACGGTATTTGTTGTGACAGCAGCAGTGGCACGCTTTTACAACAGATTCAAACATAGTGCAACATCATCTGTTTTGGATCAGTAAGTTTAAAAGAATAAATTCAATATTTTATTTAAGCAATTTGTAGTTGAAAGTTGAAACAAAGTTTTTTTTTTATCAAGAAAAACCTCTGCAAGTTAAAAACAATTTTTTTTTAAGAAAAGTGTGTGCCCGCTCTATTAGTGAAAAACATATTTTTTTAAAATCTCTACCGGTGATTGTAGAAATTTTTTTTGTGGTTGAATCAAATTTTTTCTAAGACCAAATCAGATTTTTAAGAAGAATTCTTTGGTATCTTTAATTGGGGTTGTCCTTTTCGGAAAGGAAAATTACCAGGAATGGTTTAAGAAAGTTAAAAATACTCTTATCTTTAACGATTTTTGGGATGGAGTCTGTGAAGGAGAAAGAGAATGCACTGGTGCAGCCTGATGATCGGAAACAAATCGCAATATGGAAAAGTAAGGATAAGTAGGCCTTTGCCTTAATATCCACTTCAGTCTCAGAAGAGGTAAGCAGATACATTACTTAGAGAAAAACAACTTATGATGCCATAACAAAACTAAAAGAGGTTTATGATTCACATTCTGAATTGGAGATAATTCAATTATTATTGAAGTTATTTAATCTGGAAATGAGCGATAATGATCCTCTAAAACTTGCCTCTTAAATTAAAGCCATCTATCATGAAATTGAATGTAATGGAGTTAAAGTTGATTTTCCGCTTACTTCCTTTATAAAATATCTTTACCCTAGTTATTCACACTACTTGGAATCTCTCCAAGCTAGTGGGAAATTAAAAGATAAATATTTTGACAAATTAGTAGGGAAAATTGCAGAAAGGGAGAAGGCTTTTGGCAAGAAAGAAGCATCACATACTTCTAATATCGAAACCCTATGTCTTGCTCAAAAAGACCAAAACATCAGGATGAATCTTTCAGAAATAATAGAGGTAATAGAGGTCGAGGTAGGAAGAATTATAGAGGCAAGGGGGGCAGAAATATTCAGGGAGAGAGACAAAAAAATGAACAACAACAAAAAAATTTCCTGATAAACCAACTATAAAATGTTTTAGATGTGGTAAACTTGGACATACTACTGCAAATTGCAGAATTCCCTGGGATAAAATTAATGAAAAAAGAGAACAATTTGTTGAAAAGAAAGATCATATAAATCCAGGCATAGGGCAGTCTTCTGAGAATACACATTATGTTGTCGCACATTGTATTTCCACATGAAATATTTTTTTAGTACTTCTTTTTCTTCATGGTATGACAATTGGGTTTAGACACAGGTGCCACGTGTCATATGACCTTTCGAAGAGATTTTTTTGATCAATTTAGTGATAATATTGACTGAGTAGTGTATTTTGCTGATAAGTCCCAAATCAAACCATCAGGGATTGGTTAAATTCAGTTAAAAATTCCTGGACTTCCAAATTATATTTTGAATGATGTTCTTTACATTCCACAGTTCCAAAGAAATTTTTTATCTCTTATACAAATAAGACAACAGGGACATTCCATTCACATATTTGATGGTAAAGTATAAATTAGAAGAGAAGCTGACAATAAAACTGTAATGTCTGGTGTTGATGAAGATAAATTATTTAAGTTGCATGGTATGTCGTCTGTTGCATTGAACACAACTTATTTGGTTCAGCAAAATGATACTCTATCATATTCTATTACGGCATGCACGCTTCGGTCATGTTAATTATGAAAGTATTTGAATTATGAAACAACAGGGGATTAAGGGACTTCCAACAATTCCCAGAAAATTTACCCCATGTCATGCTTGTATATTAGGCAAGCATCACAAACAGTCTTTTCAGAATTCTAAGTCTAGAGCTACAAGAAAATTAAGTCTCATACACTCTAACTTATGTGGTCCAATGCCTGTACCAACTGCAAATGGAAATAAATACATACTCACTTTTATTGATGATTATTCAAGGCTATGTTGGGTTTATCTGCTTAAAGAAAAATCACAAGTTTTTGACGTGTTTAAGAAATTTCATCTCTTGATAAAAAATTAAGCATAACTTACTATTCGTACTATAAGGACTAATAATGGAGGATAATATACTTCACATGATTTTGAAACATATTTGCAAGAGAATGGCATCAAACACCAGACCAAAATACGATATAATCTGCAAAAAAATGGTGTTGCTGAAAAAATGAACCGTACATTGCTTCATATGGTAAGGTAAATGATGTTTTTTAAGAATGTAAAATTATTTTTTTGGGGAGAAGTCGTGCTCTATGTGGCATACATTAGAAAATTAGATCATTTTATGGAGTTTCCTTCTCAAAATGATGAGAAATTAGTTGACGATGATAATTTCGTTGTTGTTGATGAGGAATTAGTTGATGCAAGTGTTTCTATAGAATCAATGACATAAATGGCAAGAACTGAGCCAGATGAAGAAGATGAGAAACTTCCTACACAACCTTTTCGAAGGTCAACTCGTATTCGAACATTTCCAAAGAAATATGATGAGTTTAAGGCTGGAAGCTCCTTAGGTAACTATTCTCATTCTGAATTTAATTTTTCTGTGGATTGTGAACCTACTCGCTTTGAAGAAGCTGTTAGTTATGAACAGTGGAAAGATGCAATGAAAAAGGAATATGATGCTCTCATAAAAAATGGCACATGGAGGCTAGTGGATCCTCCTGTTGGCATCAAACCTATTGGTTGCAAATGGATTTATAAAACTAAGTTTAAATTTGATGGTTTGCTAGACAAGTACAATGCAAGACTTGTAGTGAAGGGATATGCACAGAAAGAGGGTATCGACTATACAGAGAAATTTTCTCCTACGGATAAATGAGGCACTATTAGATCTTTGTTTGCTATTGTAGCTCAGAAATAATGGAAAATTCATCATATGGATGTCAAAAATGCCCTTTTAAATGGAGATTTAAAAGAAGATATTTACATGTTTCAACCAGAAGGTTTTTCCATTAAAGGGAAAGAATAAAAGGTTTGCAAACTAATGAAGTCTTTGTATGGCTTGAAACAAGCGCCACGATCATGGTATGAGAAGCTAACTGAACATCTTCTTAATTTAAACTATAAACATTTTGACCTAGATGATGCAACTCTTTTCGTTAAGAAAGTTGGAAGATCAGTTGTATATCTAGTTGTATATGTTGGTGATTTGATGATCACAGGAAACAATGATGAATACATATCATCTATAAAGAAGGAATTGAAAAGGGTTTTTGATATGGCAGATTTAGGTTTACTTCATTATTATATTGGAATTGAATTTGATCAAAAACCACAACATATTTTCAGCTCTTAGAAGAAATATGTTAATAAAATATTAAACAGATATAGTATGACGGAATGTAATCCTGTTGCTACTCCAACGGAGCAGAATTTGAAACTCACTTTCGAAGAAGGAAAGTCGTTTGAAGGTCCAACAAAGTACAGGAAACTTGTTGGAAGCTTGATTTATTTGTCTATTACTTGTCCTGATATAACCTTTGTTGTCAGAATACTTTCTAGGTTTATGCATCATCCTTGTGAGGGGCATTGAGTACCAGCAAAAAGATTTTTGAAGTATTTAAAAGGAACTCAAACTTACGGCATCAAATATTCCAAAGTTTTAGACTTCCATCTTGTTGGTTCTTCAGATTCAGATTTTGATGGAGATAAATAAAATGGAGTCTCAACTTCCGGATATTCGTTGAATCTTGGATTAGCAGCCATCAGTTGGAGATCACGCAAGAAATTTGTTCCTGTTGATTCTACCACTGAAGCCGAATATGTTGCAGCAACTCAAGCCACTAAGGAAATCATTTGGCTTCGAAAAATACTCAAAGATTTGCAGGAGAAACAAAGAGTTTCAACTCCTCTATTTTTCGACAACTCTTCTACAATTCATTTGGCCAGGAATCCAAAGTTTCATGATTGAACCAAACATATCAAAACCAAATATCATTTTATTTGAAATCATGTAGAGGCCAAAACAATTCATCTAACATTGTCCAACACTTGAAAAATTTGCAGATATTTTTACCAAAGAATTAGGGCGTGAAAAGTTCAAAAAATTTAGATCTTTACTTGGTATGTCAAATGTCCCTTTGAATTAAGTGGGGAAATACTGTAATTCTACGGGAATCTTAAGGGTTCTATGTAGTTAGGTAGTTAGGAAGTTAGGAAGTTAGGAAGTTAGTAGATAGTGATAACTAATTTCTGAACTAATTTCTGAAGTATAAATGTAATCCAATTCAATGAATGGGACACAGTGGTTATTATTTAACAGCAAGGACGAAATCAGCAGGGAAAACCTAGTATAGGGGAAAGTCTAGTTGCCCCATCTCAAGCTTCATTTGTTACAAAGAGTTCGTAGAAATGGGAGAAGTAGACCGAGTGCTTCATGGGCTCCACTGTCGACTCTTGGATGCTATGTTCAAGCGGTGAAGAAAGTGAGATGATGTTTGAGTACTCTCTGTTTTTCATCTTGGGCAGATTTGTTCAATATGGACATGAAATTGCAGGGAATGGAGTCTAATACTTGAAGAATCCGGTCCATGTGAAGCTTCATTCCTTTTGTGACACAAAATTGATTGACCTTCACGACATTTTAGGCATATTTTTGCCAGAGAATTTATTGGGGGCTTGCAAAATTTCAGTGGGCCTGTGAAAGAGCATTTAGTGATTGGGTCTGGGAATGAATAAATGTTATGAATAGATGTCCAATGGAGAATTAATTGGGGCATGAACTAGTGTAGGGTTTGAAACTAGTTGGGTTGATGCTGGTTTTGGTTTTGGGCTCTGGAGGCTTCAAAGATAATGTTCCAAGATCTGACAAAAAAGAAAAACTTGTTACTAGCAAAGAGATAATGTTCCAAGATCTGACAAAATAGAAAAGCTTGTTATGGATTCAAAAGACGAGACTGTTGTTTCTTGAACAAGGCTAGCCTTCTTGAAGAGAGCTGCTCTCTGGATGAAATACCAATTGCCTGCGATTGAAAATTGAAACACATCACATGACAGTGTGGTTTAAATAATCACATCACTATAAACTTGGGTTGCCTTTGATGACTTCCATGATCTTTGGGGAAGCATTCATTTTCCCAACAAAGTATAGCTCCCATTTTTTCCAGTGATAACAAGTTATTCTACTTTCTCAAGTTTAAGGAAACAGAAAAATAGAAAAAATTGTTATGACTGGAAAATATGAAACTGTTGTTTCTGTATTACAGAGAGTGGAAAATTCTCTGGCATTCTTGAACAAAGCTATTAACAGACCTGCTCTCCGCAAGAAATTTGTGCCTAACCAAAATTTACCAAAACCAGTAGGTTTAGCACAAACCACTCTATCCAATTATGGGGATTGAACTGGGAAGCTTCAAGAATCTCCACCTTTTACAAGTCAGAACATAAAACAGGGACAATGTAATATCCCAAAATAGGGAAATTCTACAACAATGGGAACATCTTGTAATGTTCCGAAGTTGGAGATCAACAATACATGAAAAAAAAATGAAATTACTACAGAAAATTATCTCATAAAATGTGTGTTAAACACATTTCCATCATATTATGAACATATTAGCAAAATTATTCCTTTATACACTGTCTCCAAGTGGGGAAAAGCATCAAAATAGACCCTAAAAAAGTTATTCCCAGATAACTACGTGATAATAAGGTGAAATAACGATTGGATCCCTCAGCATATAGATTAATTCCCTTACATACAAAATTGGATCAGAAACAAATCCCTTTTGATAGGTTAAACAGATCTCTCAACCTTACAATGACTTAGGAACACCCAAATCCATGCAGAAAAGACTGAAGCATGTAAAACGTTACTTTATGAGGGTTTCTGCAACATTACAATATAAAATCATAGATCTGGAGTTTGATGGCACAATATGCTAATAAAACAGAGATCTGGCCTCCTTATTACATTATAGAGATAACCTGGCAAGGGTTTCTTGAGACACATGTACAAAAAGAGAAGATGTGAATACTCAGCTAAAAAATAATGCAGTCTCACTACAACATTACATGAACATAGCTGAATAATGTACAAGAGGAATGAGAATCCATTTTTCTAGCTTTCCGGGAGAAAGGTTGGCCCTTTCCCTAGGAAACTAGCTTAGAAACAAGGCCTAAAACCTTGCTGCAACAACTCTCTAGAAAATGACGTAGTTCCTGCAAGGGACTGCACTGTAGGAGAGTATAGGTTCTTTGGCCAAGTGCCAAGATATGAAATGATCTCAGAAATCTCCTGTGCTGATCTCTCAAGAGAAGGAAGGCACCCTCTACTGAGAAACAGACCCGGAAGTGGAATGATCAATCTTCCACTGCAACACCCTGAAACACAACATTACACTGCTACAGAAATAATGATGTGACTGAAGACTGATGCTTGGCCTCAATTCTGGATGTGGAACAAATTAGTACAATACTCTCCCAAGAGGCCTCTCAAGGGAAGAGGTGGGATTCTCGCTCGGGAACACCCTTGTGCTAAACAGCAAGAGGAAGCCAAGTCTAAGCAGAAAAATATCGAAATGATAATCTAAAACATGAATAGAAAAGGCTTCCATCCTCTCCATATATAGTAAGTGAACCTCTTCATATTGGGTCCCATCCACATTTTCCTCCAAGCTCATGCAAGTTGTCCTCCACCAAATATGCGCAGTTTATCAAGGAGATACAATGTATCTAGACAGTGTATGTTGATTTGGTCAAAGATGACTGAATCAACATGATATCCTTATTTCACACCTAAATGTGCTCCTTCCAGCTTCTTATTCTTCCTCTTTTCACATGAGGAATGTTATGCTTTCTTCTAAAGAGGTTAATGGGCCTCCCTACCCATTTATTCATCTATTTAAAGATAAAACCAACTATAATATTCCATTTAGATGAAGTCTAAATTTTGGGAATAGTCCTCCCCCTCCAAAATGTTACTTGTCCTCAAGCAACTGCAAAGGTAGAGCAAAATTTCTCCCTTCCTCTTCTTGTGGCCTCCTCATCAATAGATCCCACCATAGCTCAGCAATAAGTCTATCCTCTAATGATTCCTCCCAAGTGTGTAAATCATGAGAAAGTGGAAGGTGCAAGTGGAAATATCCTTGTTTTCCAATGGCCTCCTCAAGGTAGGAGTGATGAAAAACATGGGAAGTCTCATTCCCAATGAGTGACTCCCTCACCCATGTTATCATCCAAATGAAATGAGTCGTTCTAGGTAGCTCATCAAAGGAATTTTCAACCCCCGATTTGTGCAATGTAGTGGGGCTGCATGGAGAGATTGGCTTTTCCTTTCCAAGTTGTTTCTCTCTTCATTTATGGTAAGTATGGGGCTATTTATTTCCTTGGGCTGAAATGACATGGCCTCCAATAATGGCCCAAGTTACCCCAACAAACAAATCAGCCATGAAGTGCCTCCTCCAAGAACTCAAGTTCTTCAAATGGCTCCTCCCACATGAAGAAAGGAAATGTAATATGGCAATCATGGGCTGCCCATTGTTCCTTCTGAAATATGCAGCATGTAAAGTAGGGAGAATCATGCTCCAATTGGGCATCTATAACTCATCCAACACTCTCCAAACAAAGCTCCTCATGAACATAAAAATATAAGCAATATATGGAAGCAAAATCCAATGAAAACAAGCTGCCAAATGACAACTGGAGAGTGGATCATAGTTCCACACATGGAACCAACACAGTGCAACCTTTTCCTGCATCAAAAAAAGTGATAACAAGTGTTCTCGTACCCACTTGTTTGCTGCCACAATCATTCTATAATATAGAAATATGAAAGTACAATGAGGTGCCAATGGTGCACACCAAAAATCATGTGGCTTCCCCCACAGACCACCAATAAGGTAGCCAATATCAATGCTGCAAGTAGCTACAAGTACATCATCATACAAAATGCAAGAAGGGATGATCCTCCTTGGTACAACATGTTGCTCATACAAGGTAAATAAGTACAAAACATAATGTGAAATTATACCTCCTCCGTCATCTACTTGAGATCTTGAGCTGAAATGGCTTAACTAGAATTCTTCCCTCACTTCCAATGAGTGGGGAAGTGGCTGTGACATTCTCTCCATCACCATCCAAGCTATGCATCTCTCCATATGCTGAAATATATCATGTTGGATGCCCTACCAAGTTAACTTCTCTGCCAAAGAAAGATATGCATCATAATGCATGGAAAATAATTCCTCGTGTGCTGCATGCAGAAGCTTCTCCTTGAGCTTAGAGGCTCTAGTCAAGAAGACTCTACCAGAAGAATAGATGAGCACATCATCCACTATATATCTATCATCTCCATATGGGTCATCAAGAATCATACATGCACCAAGATCCTTGGAGTACTCCACCAAAAGTTGAGACCTCCAATATGGATCAATCCTCCTAAGAGACAGCGCTGGTGATTTGGCATATGAAGCTCCTCTCATGCTGCTGCCTGTTACCTTGAAATCCCTCATGCCAAAGTCATCCTCCCAAATCTTCACCACTCTAGAATCCAAGGGTGGTGAACCAGGAGGCAAGATGTCTCTCATCAACTCTAGATCTGGTGGCCTCCCATGTGGAATGCCTCCTTGTAGTGAGACATCAATGTCAAGAGTAGATTGTACATATAGCTGGCAAATCTTGCCCTTGCCCTAATGGCGCAGATCAGTCTGCCTCCCTTTTGCATTAGCTCTATGAAATAGATAAGGGTGTGTGCTCCTCATCAAGTGATGCTGCCCTTCCTTCCTACCTTCTCCTTCCATTTGCAATTCTTCACAATCATGTTGCTCATTGATTGTGCTTTGACCTCCATGTATGAGATCTAGGGGAACTTCTTGCAAGGATACAAGAATTCCTCCTGTTGTAGCATGTGCTCCTCCTTCCTCTGCATGACGTACTAGTTGTGCTATAGATGTGACAACATTGTTTCCCTCATCTTCATCAATGTGTATGGACAACCCTCCAATAATTGGATCTTCTTGTGAAAAGGAGATCTCCATGCCCTCTTGTTTAGGAATATGAGATAGAGGTCTTGCCTCTAACAAGGTATGATGCAAGATGTTAGCTTCTCCCATGGTTTTCTGAAGTGGAGTTAATTTTACATTTTCCTCCATCACATGCAAGGTTTTTGTTTTCTTAGGTTTTTCTTGCTCCAATACATGTGTCTTAGGAAGTTTCCCATCAAAACTTCCCACCAATGTGTTAATGAATATTGCATAAGAGGAAGTATTTGCATTTTTCAAAGAACAAGATTCAAAAATCCACCATGCATAGGCCTTACCCCTGAAATGCAGTGCTGCAATTCTGATGGTTTCATCTTCAGAAATGTGGTGTTGTTGCAAACAGGAGTCTAGCTCCTTCACCCAAGCTCTAGTTGAACATGTAGGTGAACCATCAATAGCAGATAGAAGAAATCTGTCCATATTTTTCTGTTTGCTTTTCTTCACCTGGATCTTGAAAAAATCTTGGAAAGTGGTATGATCTCTAAACCTCTCATTTTGAGATTCATACTCCTGTAACAAATCACTAAGAGTTTTCCTGTTAGGCGTTCTCCCTCCGTTCATCCATCTCATGATAGATCTGGGCATTTGACTGCACTGTGCATCATGGTGTGTAGCTGCATTCTCACACTTACCATGTGAAAATATAGATCTAGCTCTAGATCCAAACTCTTCTGGAGATTCCATCTCCATTCTTATTTTCTTCAGATCTCCTTGAATGCTCTGTATAGATCTTGGAAGAATCTTTGAAAGCATGTTTTCCTTTCTTCCTCAACATAATAGAGTATTCTCTTTTCTGTACATCTCCCCTTATTTTGATGGAATAATGGTTGAGATTCATGGGCTGTGCTAAGAAAGTTTCTTTGATACCACTGTAATATCCCAAAATAGGGAAATTCTACAACAATGGGAACATCTTATAATGTTCCAAAGTTGGAGATCAACAATACATGAAAAAAAATGAAATTAATGCAGTAAATTATCTAATAAAATTTGTGTTAAACACATTTCCATCAGATTATGAACATATTATCAAAAGTATGCCTTTATACATTGTCTCCAAGTGGCGAAAAGTAGCAAAATAGACCCTAAAAAATTTATTCCCAGGTAACTGCACGATAATAAGGGAAAATAAAGTTTGGATCCCTTAGAATATAGATTAAGGCCCTTACATAAAAAAGGATATCATAAACAAATCCCTTTTGATAGGTTAAACAGATCTCCCGGCCTTACAATGACTTAGGAACACCCAAATCCCATGACTTAGACTATGCAGAAAAGACTGAAGCATGTACACTGTTACTTTATGAGGGTTTTTGCAACATTACAATAGAAAATCATAGATCTGTATTTTGATGGCACAATATGCTAAGAAAACAGAGATCTGGCCTCCTTATTATATTATAGAGATAACCCGGCAAGGGTTTCTTGAGACACATGTACAAAAAGAGAAGATCTGAATACTCAGCTAAAAAATAACGTAGTATCACTGCAAAATTACATGAACATATTTGAATAATGTACAATAGGTATAAGAATCCCTTTTTCTAGCTTTCCGGGAGAAGGGTTGGCCCTTTCCCTAGGAAACTAGCTCATAAACAAGGCCTAAAACCTTGCTGTAGCAACTCTCTGGAAAATGATGTAGTTCCTGCAAGGGACTACACTGTAGGAGAGCAGAGGTGCTTTTTCCAAGTTCCAAGATATGAAATTAGCTCATAAATCTCCTTTGCTGATCTCTCAACAGAAGGAAGGCACCCTCTACTGAGAAACAGACCCAGAAGTGGAATGATCAATATTCCACTGCAACACCCTGCAACACAACATTACATTGCTACAGAAATAATGCTGTGACTGAAGACTGATGCTTGGCCTCAAGCTTGGATGTGGAACAAATCAGTACAATAATCTCCCAAGATGCCTCTCAAGGGAAGAGGTGGGATTCCTGCTCGGGAACACCCTTGTGCTAAACAGCATTGCAACCCTGCTAAACAGCAAGAGGAAGCCAAGTCTAAGCAGACAAATATCAAAATGATAATCTAAAACATGAATTAAAAAGGCTTCCATCCTCTCCATATATAGCAAGTGAACCTCTTCACATTAGGTCCCATCCACATTTGCCTCCAAGCTCATGCAAGTTGTCCTCCACCAAATCTGTGCAGTTTATCAAGGAGATAATGTGTATCTAGACAGTGTATGTTGATTTGGTCAAAGATGACTGAATCAACATGATATTCTCCTTTTTCACACCTAAATGTGCTCCTTCCAACTGCTTATTCTTCCTCTTTTCACATGAGGAATTTTATTCTTTCTTCTAAAGAGTTTAATGGGCCTCCCTACCCATTTATTCATCTATCTAAAGATAAAACCAACTATAATATTCCATTTAGATGAAGCCTAAATTTTGGGAATATTACAGACAACAATGTAATCAGTGGAAATTATGTCCCAAAATTCCATAAACTATTCCCATGACTGTAGGTGCTCCATATCAAGTTGCTATCACTACAATGAAATATTTTTCATAGCAGGGACGAAATCAATAGGGCAACACTAGTATAGGTTCAAGTCTCTTTTCCCCATCTCAAGATTTATTTGTTACAAAGAGTTCTGAACAACCACCAGTTCATCAAAACGATATTTATGCCTCTATCATGGCTCCAAGGTTGCCTTCAAAAAATTATGTGCCCACTTCAGTAGTGGGGTCGCTTTTAGTTTCAAATTCTGTGATCAAACCAACATTAAGGAATGCAATTGGGAGAAAACAATCCATCTCACAATATAAATATATAGCTCCTTCCTCTAACAAAAATTCATTTGTACTCATCAGGAGCACACCATCTATTTCTGGGCCTTTTCATATCTCTCAAAGCTCACTAGGAAAATCTACAAAGCAACAGTACTAGCAACGGCCAAAACGGAATAGTATCCCTAATGGCGTCTGGACATATATTTGGATTGAAGAGCCAACCATATCATAACCAAGCTCATTCAATCCACAACAATTGATTTTTATCTATAGTTCGTATCTGCAGCATCAAGCGATACAAAAATCGTAGTTTTCACCTAAATATTCTCATCAAGTATCAACACTCCATCAGAAACAACAAATGAAGGGTAAAATTCCCCATAAAAACATTTCACTATTCCTCATCTGAGTCAACAGCAGGAACAAAAACAAGTACAACGAGGTTCACCAACATCATCGACTTCTGGGACATTGTTTCTTTCCTCTCCAACATTAACGTTGGGTGGTAGCCCCACAAAGATAATCCTGTTAGATCTCTTGGAGTCAATTTACATGCAGAGTATAATGGCCAGGTATCCCACATGCAATTCTACCTTTTCAATATATGTAAAATTTTACAAATGTATCTGAAAATCCTGCAAAAAAAAAGAAATGTAGGTGAAACTCCTATTTAGTGATTACCAATATGTTGACATGGACGTTTCCAAAAGTGTGTCATATATAGGTCTTTTTCTGATAGGTTACTGATTGTTTGAATACATTTGAGCACATGCCTTGAATCAAGATAAGATAAATGGAGTTCAAATGTTACAAAATTCTACTAATTTATGTACATCCTATGTTCAGAACAGAAACCCTTTCAATGCTTCTTCTCCTCATGCATCTTTTATATGTTTGGCTTCAGGAAGCTTGAAAAATTCAGGACTCAATATGGCTGAAGGGATGAGGATTCTAAGTGGGCTAAGCCTGTCTACTCTTAAAATGTAGGTGAAACTCCTTTTTAGTGAGTACCAATATGATGACACAGACCTTTCCAAACGTGTGTCAGATATAGGTCTTTTTCTAATAGGCTATTGATTGTTTGACTACTTTTGAGCAGATGTCTTGAATGAAGATCAGATAATGGAGTTCAAATGTTACAAAATCCTACTAATTTATGTATATCCTCTATTCAGAACATAAACCCTTTAAATGCTTCTCCTCCTCACTCATATTTTATATGTTTGGCTTCATGAAGCCTGAAAATTTCAGGAGTCAATATGGTAGAAGGGATGAGCAGTCCAAGTGGACTAAGCCTATATATTGCACTATCCTCTCGTGTTAGATCTCAATACAGTGGATTTCCATCATATTTAAATGCAATGCAACATGCAAAATAAATTTTTGTGAGTTCAATTATTGTTTATCCTGGTCAAATGCGTCCAATTTCTATCCAGCAGCCTTCAGTACCATTGGATGCAGGACCTATTAGCCCTTCAACTAGCACTCCTGCTGGACTGCATGGGAAAGCTGCAATAAGCGTGGTGCAACCTTAATCCAACAACAATATTAGGTTTGAATCCTTGAGAACCTTCGTCACCCAGCTAACTTGTTGTTAGCAGTGTCCAGAGCTGTTGTGCAAGTACATAAATTTATGAAAAGGATGAACACTATCAGATCCAAGTTCATCTAGACCAACTAGCAGTAAATTTCATTTCACATGATAGTTGGATTATTTGAATGTTTCCTTATTATCTTAAAGGGTGCTCCATTAGATATTTGAAACCCAATCTCCAATATGTCGAG
This sequence comes from Pinus albicaulis, assembly GCA_034641835.2. NCBI lineage: Eukaryota > Viridiplantae > Streptophyta > Pinopsida > Pinales > Pinaceae > Pinus > Pinus albicaulis. The sequence goes on from CM076574.1 coordinate 1,409,876,448, forward strand.
AACCTTTTCTTTTTTCATTTTGTATTATACTGCCCTGTTAACATGTATTGAGACAGGCTTGTTCATAAAATGTATATTCAAGTCCATGAAGATGTATTTACTATTTACCATTTCTGATGTATTAATGTTTTCCACTTCTTACCACCAGTATATATGTTGGGCAGTTAACAATTGCCTATTGGTTTATTTTGTCCATTTATTTCAGAGCAGGCTATGGTTTTACCTTCAAAACATAGATTTCGATGAGTTTGGTCGAATTTTTTTATATTACATTGACACAGAATATCTCAAGCTATCTCGAAGAATTCAAATATTTAATCTTTGGAATTTTAATTCATGGATTGTAGTTATATGATCAAACAATTTTTTGTGGTTTCATATGGCGGAATTTTTGTGTGAATTTAAATTTGTAGCTCCTTTGAGATCTAATCAGTTTTTCCTAGAAATTCCTCCCATACACCCTATTGGTTTTGGTAGCTCGTCCTACTCTGATATAGTTTTTCTGTGTTGTATGTTCTTGTTTTGTATTTCTCCCCTGCATCTTATGTTTTGGCACCCTCCTCTGGGTATACATTGTTATTTAATCCTTAGCACATGGGTTGTTTTGCCACTATATGAATATGCATATATTTTTACACATTGGAGAGTAAAAAATAGGTAATTGGAAGCAAGCATATGTAAAACATTTTCTCTGTCATGACAAAACGCTGTGTTGTTTCTCCTTGAAAAAAAACTTCAGTCTATAAAATATTTTTGCTCTTGATTTGATTATTTGATGTTTTCCATCCATCTTATGTCCATTCATTTAAAGCCAAATATTTTTAGATAGAAGACTTTCATTTGGGGTTTGAAGATGGTACAAATTCAAATGAAGTACTATTTGATATTAATTTTAATGTTGGACATTTTTGTATGTGAAAATGATTTAATTCGAGCTTGTATATTTCATATAAGTTAAAGTACTAAGAGATATATGAACTCTAAGTATCATGAAATTATTGGCACTTTACATAATCATAAAACCCTTATACATTGAATGGATGCCTCATAAGCTTGACCACTCTAATGATTTATGGAAATAGTTTGATTTTTTATGATTTTAATTTGTTGCATAATGGTTTAACTTATTTCTAAACGGATGTTCAAAAGTGGTTTTACATGCTTTAACTAATGCAATTCTGCAGCATTTGGCATCGAAACATCACTAAGAATTAAACAGACCCCATCGATGCTTGAACATCCTATTGAAGGATGCTAACAATTTGCTTTGTTTAAGTGACCATTCTGTTTCATTAAGGACTACAATATCTCAAGGGTTTCATAAATTTGGGATTGAAATTCTGATAAGGAACAAAAAAATAATCAAGACAAAATTGTTTATTTTCACATATTTTTGTCTATACTTGAAATGTTTTCAATTTTAACAGACTCTTCACACATGAATAAAGTGGATCAATGCATGTTTGGTATTGAAATCTAGCTTACTCAGCCTCATCTCACCCAAAAAAATTGTTCAGGCCTACTGGAATCACTGTTCAAGAGTTTTAACGATGTGATTCGATTATTTACGACAGATTTCTGCTTTAAGGGGGTGGTTGAGATGTCTGGTTTCTTGCATTCTCATGGGCTGTGAATCATGAATCCTTCCTTTTTATTTTTGGTCACACTTTATAAATATGTGAAGGGTGATAGTATGCCCATAATCGCTGGTTTATAATGCTTCGAAAACATTTACTTGTGGATCAAATACTATGTATCAACATGTTTTCACATGAATTAACTTGAGAATCTTGTCATGTCAAGTCATGATTATTATTAGATGTTAGGCTTATATTGAATTCTAGTATTTCTGAACAGTTTGAGCCACTGAATTTCACATCTTAAAAATTTATTTCTCATGGTTGAGAGAATACCACTAAATGACATGAGTCGAGCCACATTGGATGACATTGTCTGTAAAACAGATGTTTTAAAGACCTGTTGATATTTGGGTTAATCTCTTAAGCTATCTGGAAGAATTCAAATATTTAATCTTTGGAATTTTATTTCATGGAGTGTAGTTATATGATCAAACAGTTTTTTGATTTTTTGTAGCTTCATATGGTTGGATGTTCAGAGTGAAGTTAACTTTGCAGTTCCATTAATAGATTGTAAATGATTGCATTGATTCTAGTAGCTGTATTGATTCCAGTAACTTTGGGACTAATTTAGAAAGATTTGAGTTTCATGTTCATCCTTAGTTCTAGACTTGACATGTGAACTATTCTAAACAATGTTCTTTTTCTTATAATAATACGTTTATTATTACGTTGATGGAGATATTAGGTGGATGTCACTTGGTAACATGTTAAATGGAGTGAGATTAGTTGATGAATGAATGAGATCAAGGTTCAAAGCTAGAGCTTAGAAATATTATCCAAAAGGCTTTCTAATTATGGTAAGTCCATGCTATTCATGTGCCTCAAAATGAAACCTCAAAAGTATTGAGTGGTAGACCGGGGGATATCTACTTAAATGGGGAACATTGGTGCTTTTAGATTTAATAACATTATCTCAGCAATAACTAGGCTAAAGAGTGATACTTCTAGGACTGAAAAGACATCATGATTTTAATCACACTGGTGTCCTTGTCATTCAAGACTCCAAGGAGATCGTTCAAGATTCTAAGGTCATTATGAGGTTGCGTCCAAAAATTCTCCACAGTAAAGCTAGATTTCTTAAATTAAATCAAGAAGATACGAGTTTCATTTGTGTTTTCTAAACATAATGTACATGATGTTTTCAAAAATTTCCCACAAGTGGGTTTATCCCAATTTTTATTTTGAATAACTATTTCTGAGGAATTTAGTCACACTCATTTTTATTTTTTTTTGTACTCTTGAACCTTTAGGAGAATAGTTTTATGAAGAATATGTCTAAACCTGTCGAAGTCTATATTTCAGGTTATGTCAAATTAGGACGCCTATTTGAAGGGCTTCGAGCTGTGGTAATGTTAGTTCCTTTTAGTTGACATGGTGTTAAAATGATCTGAGCAACTACAGTGAAAATAAGTTTGGTTTTCCAAATTCAGGTGTTCTCCATTCGATAATGGCTACAAATTCTTTGCCCGGTGGGAGTTTCCCTTAAAATTCCAACCAAAGTGGTTAGTCCCATCGCTTAAGTTGTTAGGTTTAGTAACTTGGGTTACACGAAATTTAATAACAACATAAAAAGGTCTTAGCCAACCTAACCTAAACCTAATAATATCCTTTAATGACAAACTTCTACCTCAAAACTCTTCATAAACCTCAATATCATAAAACTTGCTGCTTCATTTGATAATTACACAATTATGTATCATAATTACTCCAATTCTGTAATTTTCCTGCGTGTGAATTTCCATGTGAGCAGTCACAAAGGCCCGTAACACTCCTCTAAATTCCTCAATAAATCGATGTTTAATTATAAATACTATTCTCCAACGTACTTTTCTCTGAAATTTTGAGAGTCTAGGATCATTTAAAATTGAATGTAGTGATATGCACTGTTTTCACTTCAAATTTCATCGAATGCAGCAATTTTGGCCTAAATTGTTTTAAATCATTATTTAAACCACACAAAACCAGGAACTTTGACCTGTTTTACACTGGAATTTTAGAATATGGACTTATTTGACATCAATTGTAATACTAAGGAATGTTTTCATGCACAATTTTCGTAAGATGTAATAGTTTTGCACTACATAGTTTGAAAGAATACTTTAAATTGCATCAGTCTGGATACTCCCACCTAGTTTTCACTTAGATTCAAGGATATAGATTTCTTTAACACCAATTTCAAAGCCACGAATTTTTTTACCTCAACTTCCACAAATTGTACTAGTTTCCAGCGAAATTGTTTGAAAGGATATTTTAAACTATAGGGAGCTCAACAATAGGAATTGCTCTGATTCAAATGTAAACGGTTTGTGGGAAGACAATAGTCAATTGCAAACTTAACAAGGATAGGAATTCCATAAGTAAATGAAATGTGCAAGCATTTTCCAATTTAATGCTTCTAGGTTATTGTGCTAAAATTTCAAATGCCCACAAATTATGCAAGATGAGGAAGCCGGGCATTGAACAATGGGTTTGAAATCAAGTACTACATACATCTCACATAGAAAATCAACACCATCTTGAGCCAACAAGTGCAGAGTATGTAGAATTAGTTACAAGAGCCCCCAAGATGCAGACTCCAGAGTAAAGTGGATAAAAAAGCTCGGATCTGAACACCTTGAGAAGAAGAAATTAGCACAAGATACCCAAGGTTGTGAAACCCCACATATTAGATTAAGAGATTTGTTTCATATAAGTGAAGGCAAAAAACAAAATCTTGGAGTTGAAACGTTCCAGTCTAAGCAACAAAAATTGTTTTTGAGAAGTTAAATCCACTATCCTTGTTAAGTGTGAAAAACTCTTTCAGTTGAGAAAATTATCTTTTCTATGAAGAACGAAAAGTTCTCGTACCTTAAAGGTTCAACTATGCTTGCAATGGTGAAAATTTATATCCATATTATTCAAGATAATAGGCACAATTACAATCTCTACCACCATAAAAATGTCTAGCCATGGAAATTGATAGTCAAAAAACAATGGTTGCTATTGAGATTGAGTCACATGTTTTATAGTAGGTCATGCGAGTGTTTTTTTCCCCTTGATAAAGTTATTGGTATCCTTCTATGCATATTTTCTAAAAGATGCAGTTAGCCAATCTCCAATCTCACTATGAAAAAGCTAACACATTTTGTTGAACTCAAAAATTTTGCCTTCTACCAATGCACACTTGTACATCAAGAAAATGTTGGCATGTTTACACTTATAATTAGATATAAGCAAGACGGTGAAGAGTGTTCAAAAAAAACATTGAAAAATTGTGTCTGGTGCTGAATTTTCCATGTACAACCCTTTGAAGAGATTAATATCAAATTCCATCTATTTCAACTCCAAATCCATGATTATCTAGTTATGGGGATAGAATTGGAAATTTTCAAGCATCTCCACCTTTTACAATCCAGAATCTGAAGCAGGGACAACGGTGTGATTAGTGGAAAATAAGTCCGAGAATGCCATAAACTATGCCCATGACTACAGGTGCTCCATCTCAAGCTGCACTCGCTACAATGAATTTTTTTCGCAGTAGGGACTAAATCAGCAGGGCAAACCTAGTATAGGGGAAAGTCTAGTTGCCCCATCTCAAGCTTCATTTGTTACAAAGAGTTCGCAGAAAGGAGAGAAGTAGACTGAATGCTTCATGGGCTCCACTGTCGACTCTTGGATGCTATGTTGTTTGTCAGACAGGGGAAGCATTCATTTTCCCAAAATTATAGCTCTCATTTTTTCAGTGATAATAAGTTATTCTACTTTTTCGAGTTTAAGGAAATGGAAAAAATGAAAAACTTCTTATGACTGAAAAACATGAATCTTTGTGAATGGACAATTCTCTGGCATTCTTGAACATCATTATGATAATAAAAAAACATTCCCATTACGTTGGGGTCATGAATAGTATAATAAAAAAAAGAATTTCTATAAACTTCACATAGTAAATTATGGAATTAGAAAATTTAAAATCATGAGAAGTGGAGTGGAAATAATATATTTTTACAATAATGAAATTTATGTGGAAGAATTACAGGTAAGAGTATGTAATTCATTAATAGTATAACTTTTGGGAAAAAGATTGCTCTTAAGTTTGAAGGGTTTAAGGGTTGGACATGACTAGTATATAACAAAGGTGTTGAGGATATTAGTAGATAAAAATTTTAGAATGAGGATAATTACTTTAGTGCTTTATGTTTAGAATTAGTATTAAAATTTTTGTCTTTATTTAAGTTTGGAATTAGTATTAGCAATTTTGTCACTATGGAAGATATTATGAAAAATTGATATATTTGTTTGTGTGGTTAAGATCGACTCATATTGTACTAGCCTATAACATTATGTGATAGTTTAATGGTCATTAGAAATATATTTTTTATAACTTAATATTGTGTTTAGGTGTTATCAACCATACATTTTTAATCAAAATTTATTATCGGAAGGCTAATTTCTCATCAAAATTTTATTGTCAAAGACTTCTATTGGGGGTAGTTTTCTAGCTTCATCGCAAAAGGGTACAATTTAGACAAAATATTATTTGATGGGAAATATAAAGTTTCAAAACATTAAAATATATATATATATATCAACTAGTAAAAAAAGATACAAATTCCAACTTTGACTACCCACTCTCCTTTAAAAAAAACAATTCATCTTGATATAAAAAAATAAAAAATTACATGGAAGTATTTACATTAACATACACTAACATTTACATATAAATCAATGTTTTATAAAAGGGGGAAAGTTATTTCCTTGTTCTAACTTTTGTAAAATTTTCTAAATCTGAAAATGGTTACTTGTCTCAAAGTTTACAATTACACGATGTGAGCTTAATAAAGGTTTCACATCATGTCAATTTTTTAAATCACTTATTTCAAAAAGACATGTATATATTATTTTAATTGTAAAGTTTGAAAATATCTCCTAACAATTTCAAGCAAGATTGTGATTTTATTATTATTTAAAATATATTTTTAAATACATAAATTGATTCACAACCTGAGATTAAAAAACATAAATTTAAATTTTTAAAAAAAAAAATTTAATTACTTATTTCAGACAGGCATGTATATATTATTTTAATTGTAAAGTTTGAAAATATCTCCCAACAATTTCAAGCAAGGTTGTGATTATTTTATTATTTAAAATGTATTTTTAAATACATAAAGTGATTCACAACGCGAGATTAAAAAACTTAAATTGAAATTTTGAAAAAACTTTGTGGAATTTTGGTTAAAATTAACCCAAAAAAATGTCCTAAACCGTTTTGTCTATTAGTTAGACTATAACTTCAAATAATTAACCAAAAGATTATAATATAATCAACTTTAAACTTTAAAAAAAATAAAAAAATAAAATATTTTTAATTTAAATTATATTACAATAAATAAAATCCCAAGAAGTAAACACTAAAAAAATAATAAATAATAAATAAAACAAATATAAGATTTTTATGATTGAAATTATATTAAAAAGAATAAAAGAAACCCACTTTATTTTTGAGGAAATAAAAATAAAATAAATATAAGATATTTATGATTTAAATTATATTAAAAACATCAAAGTAATACACCTTAACAAAGTTACACAATGTCTTTCCTCCACTTTTGGGAAGAAGAGGTCAAATGCTACTTTCCTTCTTCTACCACATCCTCATGCAAGAAACTATGATCTAGGTACTGAACTTAATACACATATACCTAGCATATTTCTAATCACCTAAACATTTTACCTAAAGAAAGCAAATACCCTAATCAACATTTTCATTTCCCTCGAACCATTAAAAGTAAATGACATATTTCTAACCACCTTAGCGTTTGAAGGTAAGTGTGACATTTCTTTTTTGGGTTTACAGGATTTATATAAGTGTGATTGTTTTTTTAAGAACTTATAATTTTATGTAATTATGTTTCTTTACAGTAGGCTCTATATTGAAAGAACTAATTATGTTATTAGATAATGAAGTTTATTATTGATCTTTAGAAAGGGGAATATACCTCATGGATGATTGAATATGGAAAATAAAAAAGAATGGTTAGTCTTAGCTCTATCCAAATTATGTCATTTTGTTGTAGGACAATTAATCGCTCTATAAAATCACAACGATAGGAAATTGTATTTATATATAAAGTAAAGAGAAGGAAATCATGCAGCTAGTAAACTGAAAACATGAAGGGAAAAGCCCTTCTGTGGTAATCCCTAACTCTAAAGATTACATCAGCGGTTTTGGTTGAACCATGAGTTATTTATCCCTTAGCGGTCCAAAAATGGGCTACTGTGAAAGTAAATACCCTATGGGAGGAGGGATGGTTGAGGGGATTCCTGTCACCATTTCTATCGAGTACTCAAAAGAAATAAAATAGAATAATAATAATAATAATTCGAGATCAGAATAACTCACATTAAATAAATAAAAAATTATACATATCAATAATTACATCAGTACATATACTATCTTAGCACTATGCGAAGTTCAAGCATGTGCATATTTTTTTAACAAAGTTTAGAGGAAAGAGAAGATGGTAGATAAAGAAGAAGAAAATGCTAATAGTCATGGAGTATCTAGGTAAAACTTAGACATTCAATGTAAATAATATTAAGGGTACATGATTCAGAATAAATCAATATGCATATTTAGAACACACATAAAAATGTAAATCGATAGGTTGAATGACAAACCACAATTTAATAAAAAAAGAGAAACATTAAGGATCGATAGGAATTTAAGCTAAAACTTGAAGTATAAATTTTGTTTGGGGAGGACCCTTACGTAGAACCCAATTACAGAAAATACTAAGTGGCATATGAAATTATTTACACATACAAATTTGGATGCTGAAAATTTATGTTATTTTAAATAAAATACTCACAACAATTGTAAAATTCCAAGTACCACATTTAAAAAAGGAGAAAATGAATAGCCTTGTCGCAGCCTATAACCCACAACCATATTGATGAGTATCCTCTGTGTACAATTACAAGTCATTAAATGCTTCATAGTTTCCAACATTGTTGAGAAGCCGTTGATTTTCTACTTCTATCCATAGGGAAACCCTCAACGAGGGTTAGATTAGACGTTTTTAACAGAAACCCTTGGGCAAGGGAAACGAAGAACCAACCTGGAAACAAATACACTGGGGTAAGTATAGGCCATGCTAGCTATGAGGTCTAGACTAAATTTAAACTAGAAATGAAGCCCAATCAAAAAGAAAACTTGGGAATTTTCATGAAAAAACAAAAATGGGAATTGTCATGAAACAACACAAACGTATTACATTCATGCTAATACAAAAATTAGGGATAATAGATAACCAAAATATGTAGGAAGGTCGGAGTCCATTACCTCAAAGAAGATAAGGTTTTGGCATATAACTATCGCAAATATGAAATGGGACGAAAATTGATAACTAAAAACGAGGAAGAGATATTAGCAAACATAGCACAGAGATAAATCTATCAAAATTCTAGGTTATGTGGTGACAGAGTTCGTCCCATTTCACATTTGTGACACTTAGATGTCGGAACTAGTTAGCTATATCAGAACAACAAATATTGTTAAAAGCTGGGTGAAAGACCAATTGAAGTTTTGATATACACCCATCCATTCATACAAGACAAAGTCTCACATGATGGCCTATCAGCACTTGGTTATCTTGGCTTACATAATCTATGGTAATAAAAGCACGGAGACCTTTCCTGAAGGGTTGGAAATCTTATTGAACCAAGTGTTGAATGATGGGAATTCGTTCAACTTGTTATACTTGTTGGCTCATCAGTTTAGAGCCAATTTACACAAGCCCACGATCATCCCAAGGGCGAGCAAGAAAGGTTTTCTAGCTGTCTTCTTTGTTCAGCCACCTCCTCACTAAGCCTTCTGAATTGAGTTTGAGTCAGTCTAGTCTTTCATCTTTTCAGCTTGTCGAAAATTTTTTTGATCTCTTCTTTTGATTCTACAGGTCGTTGGATCGTTGAACTATCATCTTGGTGCCCATTTGACCTTCCCTTTGTCGCCTTGAGCATAGATTACATTTCTCAATGAATCAATTTTAAAGTCCTCTTTTTCTTGAAGGAATGCATCTCTGTTTTGAGTATGTTTTTTGTTCGTGTTGAATTGGTCTCTTTTTTTTTTTATCATTTCGTTTGAGTGACTCGAAATTAGTATTCATTTTGTCTTTTTGTGTAACAGTGCATGATTAATTCTCATTCATCTAAAAGAACAAAATTTGCATTCTTTCTCTCTATTGGAAAATGAAAAGCGTCCTTTTTCATTAGTAGCTTTCTCATTGAAAAGTGAACAACAAGAGAAGCCCCTTTCGTTTTCTACTTTGGTTGTGTTAGATGCATTAGGAAAAGTTCTTCTTGCATTCGATTAATTGTTGCTTCACTGTGAATTACTATCCCTCTCTTAGCTAGTTATTCATCGAATTGGAATATTGTTCTTTCGAATGTAGTTGTGCATTAGAGATTCAACATTACATTCGGTAAGGCCTTGAAACTGCAACATTAATTCAATATCAGCTTTAAAAAGAGCTTAATCAACCTAAGGAAGCATTGAAACTTAACGCTCATATTTAGAGGTCTAGGCTAGTGACATGTTCCGACGTCATTAAACCTAGTAGCCGTCGTTCTCCATCTGGCATAAGACAACGCTAACACGGACTTGTGCTCCCCATAACATCGAGTATATAAAGGGAGACCCTTAAAGGTTGCAATACTTTATCCATAGGAAGCCGAGTCTGCCGCCCTATAACCATGATACACTGAACACAACATTCGGGGATACTTCCTGCACGTACATTAAGTCCTTGGTCATCTCTCTTTCATTTGATCACTAAGGTGTATATTGCAGTTCATGGGAGCTTGGTACACCCTCCTGCTTAGATTTCCTAAGTATTCACTTTGATCTTTCTGTGACTCCCTAAAAATTGAAAAGATCATCGAGCACTTGTCCTTTCAAGCACGTCCAACCTGAAAGTGACTAGAGTCACCTTTTTCCCTTTTCTTGACTCTTATAATATGAGAAGGAAGAGTTTTGTTTCAGTGTCATAAAATTGATTACCTACGATCACACGCCCATTAATTTATTTTCTTGGCTTATTCTTAAGTAGTTCCTGAGTGTTTGGTCTTGAAGTCTCGAATTTGTCATCCCTTTTCTCTCTTGTTTTTGAGACAAAGTCACAGTTTTAGAAGCACCAGTTTCGTCGTCCCCTTCATTACCTCGTAGTGGAAATCCTTCTCCCAAGGTTTCTTCGGAGGCATCTCAGCCTACTAGGCCTTTGGGTTACTAGTGTTCTATTATTCCAAGTATTCTACCTCTTGCTACCCAATCTCCTTCTAAGGAACCATTTGAAATCAATTGGCAACCTCCGAATGTTTGGGCCAGTTTTAGGGAAGAAGAATATCCTCCTCTTTCCTCAGAACCACTTGCATTGGAACCACTTGAATTTCCATTTATACATGCTTTACTTACCATTGTTCATCTTATTTTCACCGACAACATGTCTTCATATGACATGGATGCTATGAGTCCCATCAGTAGTGAAGAGACCTATTTTTATAGAGATTATCAGTTCCCTCCGGAGAATTTTCCTTATGTCTCAGGTCAACCTTCCTCACAGGCTTTATCTCTCCCAGCCGGTTATCGTTCGTTGAGTCAGATCATTTCTAGTGCTACATCTTTGTATCATAATCTGATATGGTCAGGTACATCGGCTCCCTCGGAAGGGTCGTTTGTATTGGGTGCATCCCCCTCAACTCCCATTACTTCGATGATCATTACATCTATCCCAACCAAGCCCATTTTCCCTGTGGCTTCATCCACACCGTTTGTTAGTGTGATTTCGTCAATACCACATCTTCTATTTTTTGTGGGACAACTCCCATCGCTTCCACGATACCAGTTGGGCCTACCGTGGGTGGATCACAACCTCACGTATTGGGAGTCCATCAACCTACTGGTAGTGCACCTTCTCTTCTAATCTGATTCCTGAAGGTTCGATGTATGATTAGTACATGTTGGCCATTCAACAATAGAATTATATCTGTCAAGGTTCGCAGCAAGTGCAAACTCCTATCAATCCTCCGAATTATTATGACCATCACAGAAATCACATATATTTACATGAGCCTAACCCGCCAGGTCCATTGTATGTTCAAACACCTCAATGCCAGTTTACCCTAGCCATTTCACATACCTTCAGGGGAAACCCTATGGTCCACAATGACAACCCTTTCAGGGACAACCTTCGGTCCAGTAGGGACAACCCTATGGTCCTGCTAGTCAACCTTATGTTCAACAGGGAGCATATTATGTTCCGCAAGGGCAAACCTATCCATATTAGCGACAACCTTTTGTGCAACAGAACCAACCTTACGTTCAACAAGGCCCAACTTTTGTACAGCAAGGTTAACCCTCTATTGCTAAGTCAATCCAACCTATTTTTCAGGGGCAACCTGGGTCGTCTCAATCGGGCCAACCTGGTGTTCAGGGGAAGCCTAGCTCATCTCAACCATCGAGCCAACCTCTTCCTCAGGGACAACCCAGTGGCTCTCATCATCTAGGCCAACTTGTACACAAGGGACAGCCTGTCCAATCCCAACAGCTAGGCCAACCTACACCCTTGGGATAACCTGTTCAACCGCAGCATTCGGGTAAACCTGCACCCTAGGGGTAGCCCGTGCAACCTCAGGGCCCACTTTTTATTCCTCAAAGTCAATCTCAGATGGTACAAGGACTGCCCGAAGGCACTGCTTATATTCCACAACAAAATCCATATGCTTTTCAGACAGGACCTCAATGGTTCGCTCAGAATCAATATCGTAGTCCTCAACTAGTGTATGGGCAGAATTATCAGGCTTATAACCCCTATGGATAGAATCCTTTGGGACAGAACATATGGGGTGAGAATTTCTCCCAGCCTGGTTGGAATCTTAATATCGGTCTCTATCAAAGGCCTGCAATGCCTTTCAATCCGCAATTTCCCTTTCTTACTACGTTGGAACTACCCGATGTGTCGAAGTTGTCGAATGATCCTATCCTTCATAATCCATATTGGCCTCCAGTTCCGATTAAAATCCCTAGTGATTGTCCCAAATTTGAAGGCAAGTCCGAAGAAGACCCCAAGCACATGTTATGACTTACCATATTTGATGCTCCTCTAACTCTTGGGTTGACGATTCAATTCGACTACATCTCTCCCAAAGGACTCTCTCTGGTGCCACTGCCAAGTGGTACATTGAACTTTGCCACATCATTTTTCAAGATTTCAACTCTCTTTCTATGGAATTTCTCATGCACTTTCAGTTTCCAGTTAGATATGAAACTGGGACGCACCTCCTAACATTCTTGAAATAGGATCAGGCTACTCACATCTCCGATCATATTCATGAATGGAGGGGGCGTCGTCATTTGATCAAGTTTGAGATTCCTGATCAAATTCTAACTGATTGGTTCACTACCTCTTTTATCGGTCTGATTGCTAAGGACATCACTATGGGGGCATGTGTTACTTAGGAACAATCCATTTCTCATTCCTAGTACCTAGATCTTGTGTACTCTCATTCGAACACGTTGTATGAACTCTTGCCTGATGCTCCGCGACATGGACCTACTAAAGCACTGACGATGCCATATATTGACGGTATCATCGGTTCTGTATCTCATACTTCTCGAAATTCTTCTCCAAATCCTTCGAATCAAAAATATACTTCTTCCACTGATACTGCTTCTTAGCCACCACTGAATCATGGTAAGACTGCGGAATTTAATGTCAGCCAGTCCAATCTGGTAGATAAAGCTTAAAGAGGTAAGAAAAAGGGTAAAGGTAAGGCCAAAGCCAATACCCAAAAATAGGATTCTCTAAAACCTAGTATTGATGATGGCTCAAAAAGCAAACCGAAGTACCCTTGTTTGATTTTTTACGAAGAGCATTACACCAAGGACTATCCACAACAGTCTAAGATGAGTTGATTGCTCAAAGGCACTCAAGGAACTCTAATTGTTCTTAAATAACCATTCTCATCACAGCAAACTCATATGGTAGACCAACCTCAGTCCTCTGCCCCATTTGGCTCACAGGTCTTCATGATGAACGATCCTGCACCCATCTCTATTGCTACCCGATCGAAAGATTATACTGAACCATATCAGGTAGTAAGGAAAGAGATCACTGATGGTCCTCAACCCCTGCCTACTTCTGACCATTTCACATTGAAAGGCCCAGTCCTGAGCCCATTGTATGACCACCTTCTAAAGTAATCCTCTGAAATTATTCCTACAACCCAAATGCCTGTGCCGCTCAACATTACAGTATTGTTGAGGATTTGGCTCAGGCGCCATCTGCTATGTCTGTGTTGGAAGTACTTTAGAGCTTTTCGTCACAATAGAAGGTTGTGTTATCTATCATCGGAGTGGTTTACCCCACCTATTCTAGCCTTATCACTTTTAATTTTAAAAATTTCATCTCGCGTCTCCCTCACCAACTTTAACTATGATCCAGATTTATGTAGGAATGAAATAGAATACATAAATAACTATAAACATAGAAATACAGCGGAAATAAGGTTTCATTTCATTAATGTCAAATCACAGAAATATGCTTACAAACATGATGGAAATAAAATAGCTAGGGTGCTGGTAGCGAATCTTTGAGAAGAGATGTGCCGACTACATACCTCTGAATTGTATTACAATGAGGCTTGAGGGCCTATTTATTATGGAGAAATAATGGAGAATTCTAAACGTCCAAAAACCTAACCCTAGGAGATGAAGTGTCAAAACTATGGGCCCCGTTTGGGTAAATTGGTGTTTCAACTTCCCAGGGACGTAACTTTGACATACTATCTCCGTTTGGGGCTTCAAAATGGCTCCGGAAGTTCAGGACCCAAAAAAACTGCTAAAAATAGTAAGTTGTGAAAAAAAAAATACTGAAAGAGACAATGGTAGGGCCTCAAGTGGAATAAGCGAGTGGCCACCAATATCCACCTGGCTCATTCCTCCCCCGTTAGGAAGCAATGGTCCCCAATGCATTGAGTTCCTCCATGAGATGAGGAAACTTCTATTGAACTTGGTCCCTGGTGAACCACTTGCCTTGGTGGAGGAGTTGGCCAGCTTTGACAACCCAATACAGTTGGATCTTCTATCGGCGAGTGTTCTTGATTTGCATGTCCATGATATAGTCTGTGGTGGCCTGTTTCATGCAATCCGGGTTTAACTCTTTTGGTGTGAGTTCTTCTGCAATGTTAGAGATGTCCAATAGAGGTGGGAAGTAGGGACGAAGGAAGTCTACATTGAATACTGGGTGCAGACCAAGAAATGGTGGAATACTAAGCTCGAAGGCATTGTTCCCTACAGACTTGGTGATGGTGTATGGCCCATATTGGAGTGGGCGAATCTTGCGGTGGGGTCTAGTGAGGCACTCATTCTGCAAATGTAGCTACACTTTTTCGCCCACCTGGAAGTTGTGTGGCACCCGATGTTGATCATGTCATTTCTTGTACTTAGCATTGGCTCTGTCCAATATGTCATGAACCTGTTGGCGGATGTACTGAATGCACTCAATGAATTTTTTTGCTTTGTCAGCTTCAGACTGGACATGAGTCGAATCGGCCTGAGTAGTTTCAAATGGCATGGATACGTCAATGGGACATAGTGGTTGGAATCCCAAGCCCACCTGAAAGGGGCTGTAGCCAGTTGAGCTGTGGAGAGCTCGATTATAACTGTGTTGAACATAGGGAAGGCTCTCATCCCATGTGCGTGAATGCCTTGAATTGTACATGTGTAGAATGTGTACAATCATCCTGTTGACAACCTTTGTCTAGCCATCAGTTTGGGGATGGAAAGTTGTGGACTTGGTGAGCTTGGTGTCCAACATTGACTAGAGGCTAGACCAAAATGTGTTGAGGAACTTGCTGTCGCAATCTGATATGATAGACTGTGGGATCCCAAAGTGCACCCACACTCGTTCAAAGAAGAGTTTAGCAGTGGCTTCTGCTGTGATATTCTTCTTGCAAGCCGCCATAATCTTTGAGAATCTGTCGATGACCACGAAAACACAATCGTCTCCATGCTTAGTAGAAGGAAGGCCTAACATGTAATCCATGGAGATGGATTCCCAAGGTCAACTAGGGGTAGGTAACGGAGTATAGAGCCCTTGCTTCTTGATGGTCAGCTTGGCAATGGCGCAAGCAGTGTAGGATCTGATGTACTTCCTGACATCCTGTCAAAGGTTCAGCCAATAGAAATACTTATGCAGTACTGCGACTGCTTAATCGACCCCAAAATGCCCAGCGACTCGACTATAGTGTGCTTCCCATATCATTTTGGCACGCTCGCTTGAAGGAACACAAAGGTGTCCCAGGTGACATAATAGTGCATCTTGGAGGTGAAAATTTGGAACTTGCATACCCCCCAAGAGTGCCTTGTATGTGTGGCTAAATTCTAGATCGCTCTTGTAGAGAAGCGACCAATCATAAGTCTCATGCCCACAAGAGTTGAGAAAGGTGGTTATGGCCATGATCGGTGGTCGACTGAGGCAATCTGCAACATTATTGGTGCTACCCTTCTTGTACTTGATGTTCAAATGAAATTGTTTCAGATATGTGGACCACTTCTGATGGCGATCATTCTACAACTTCCCTTCTGTCTATATGAACTGCAGGGGTCGGTGGTCTGTGTGGCTGATTTTCTCCTTTCCCAAAATTTAATGTTTCCATTGTCGACAAGCTTGCACAATGGAATACATTTCTTTGTCATAAGTGGGATACTTTCGAATTGTGTCGGACAATGTCTCACTATGATATGCCACTGGATGCCCCTGTTGAGTAAGAACTGCCCCAATAGCATAGTCAAAGGCATCTGTCTCGATCTCAAATGGTTGTTGCACGTCTGGTAATGTGAGCACTGGGGCAGAACAGAGGCGATGTTTCAATTCTACGAGCGCCTTCTGTTGAGATTCCGACCAACAGAATTTTGCTTTCACTCCACCCTTGGTGACTTGACTCAAGGGCCAAGTGATATGAGAGAATCCCAACACGAACCTGCGATAGAAATTAGCAAGACCCAGAAAACTGCGAAGCTCTGTTAGGGTGGTTGGGGCTGGTCAATCTCTAATGACTTGGATCTTGGCTGGATCCACATGCACCCCCCTTTCATCAATAATGTATCCTAGATATTGAACCTGGGTCATGCCAAAAGTGCACTTCTCTAAATTGGCACACAACTTGTGTTGCCATAGATTTTGGAGGACTTCTCGGATGTGGTGGAGGTGCTCTTCCCAAGTCTAGCTGAAGATAAGAATGTCATCCAAGTATACCACTACAAATGAGTTTGTGAATGGACACAAGATGTCATCCATCAACCTCATGAAGGTTTCAGGAGCATTTGTCAATCCGAAAGGCATGATGAGCCATTCAAAAAAGCCCTCCTTGGCTTTGAAGGCAGTCTTCCACACATTAGAGGGTTCAATTGGTACCTGGTGATACCGAGACTTCAAGTCGATCTTGCTGAAATATTTTTCCCCTTTGATTTGTTCCAGAATGTCATCAATCTCTGGGATCAGGTACCTATTCTGGACAGTGATCTTGTTCAGCGCCCGATAATCAATACAGAGTCTCTAAGTCCCATCCTTCTTCTGTACCAACACGATTGGGCTCCCACAAGGAGATGAACTTGGCTGGATGTGACCTTTCTGCAGCAGCTCCTGAATCTGCCTCTTGATTTCATCATTCTCCATAATAGAGTGCCTATAGATCGGCCCATTGGGTAGAGGCGCACCTGGGGTCAGGTCAATGGGGTGCTTGACCTGACAGTGTAGAGGCACCCCTGTGGGTGAGGTGAAGATGTCCCCGTATTCCTCCATAAGCTTGTCCATTTGTTGTTGTCATGCAGAGGAGCCATGTCTAGAAGTCGTGGCCACATTCTTCTTCTTGCCCTGGGGGTGGATCATCAGGAAAAAAAATTTCCTCATTTGGGAAATGAGCTTGCTGCATTATTTTTCGGTAACCAAATATATAGTGGGAGGCAGTGGTACCTCTGGTATCCTGTACAATTTATTTCCCAAAGTAATAATAACAGCACGAAGTCGGGACTCATACACAGCATGTCGCTTCCACAACTATGGTTGGCCTAATATTACATCAAAAACATCAATAGGAGCAATGTCACACAATACCTCATCCGTGAAGGGCTTGATGCTTTAGGGAAGGCGACACTGCTGACTGACGCGGAGATCCCGTCCTTGGTGAAGCCACCCGATGGTGTATGGTTGTGGGTGCGATGTGGTCGACAAGCCCAGCTACTTCACGACATCTGCTGAAATGAGGTTCTTTTGGCTCCCATTGTCGACAATGAACTGTAGTGGGGAACCCTTTACCCACATCTAGGAGTGGAAGAGACGCTCTGCCTCCTCTGGATCTTCTGGTTCCTCCTTCTAGATCTTCGTAGTGGCAACTATGGCATTGGGCTCTGCATCAATAATCTGCTTCCCTTTTTCATTCACCTTTTCAAGTTCTGATTCAGAGTCGGAGCATGCATCTGATGCAGAAGCCCTCATCTCGGCCACCAGCGACTACTTGGCCCGACACTCACTTGTGTTGTGAGTGAAGCTCTTATGGAACTCACACCACTTTCCCGTGTCCTTCTTTGGCTTCGCGGCGTTTTTCTTTTCTTGTGGCTTTGGAAAGTTGTCTTGGGCCACCATGCCTTGGCTTTGTCCTTTGTTTTGCGGTTTGTGGGCACCTTTCCCTTGCTTTTGATTCACAGATCCAAAGTCTCGCTTCTTCTGTTTGAATTTATGCTCAATCTTAGCAGCATACCGATATGCCGTACTAAGTGAGGAGATGTCGAGGAACTCCATTTCCTCCTGAATGTATTTGTGTAGACAACTGCGATACTTTAGCACCAAATATTTCTCTGAATCTTTGATACCCAACTTTGTGCGTATGGTATGGAATAGATTCGTTAGCTCATGCACATCTTGATCCCTTTGTTGCCACAGTGTGGTCCATTGTATGTACTTGTCCTCATAGATCCCCACGGGATAGTATTGTTCCTTGATGGCATCTCAGAAAGAATTCCAAGTGGGTACGACTGAGAACAGAGAGGATTATGTCTCATCCTTTTTCTCACAGTAGGTTTCCCACCAGTCCTTGACATGGGGGGTAGCTTTGAGTGCAAAAATAATCTTCTCCCGGTCGGAAAAGTCATGAACCGAGAAATATCCTTCTAATAGATTCAACCATCTATCTACGACATCTACATCTATTTGACCCTCAAATATGGGAATGTCAAATTTTACTTGTACCTTAAAGGGAGTCGCGCCTCCAGAGTGGCTGCTGGATGCAGATGCACCGCTATTGGGCAGTCGTTGAAGGATCTAGGAAAATTTATTCATCATCACATTCCTTTTTTTTTCAAGGGCCTCCTCAAGCAATATTTTGATGGGATCTCCTACTCCCTCATCTTTCCTTTTTTCCCCCATGGGCGTCCGTCAGGGTTTGCGAGGCTGATATTGCAAAGGTTCCACTATACCCCAACCTCGATGGGGACATACAAAGAAGGATCAAGAAAAATTAGACCGCTCTAATACCACTGATCCGGATTTATGCAGGAATGCAATAGAATATAGAAATAACTATAAACATAGAAATACAGTGGAAATAAGGCTTCATTTCATTAATGTCAAATCACGAAAATATGCTTACAAACATGATGGAAATAAAATACCTAGGGTGCTGGTACCAAATCTCTGAGAAGAGATGTGGCGACTACAGACCTCTGAACTATATTAAAATGAGGCTCAAGGGCCTATTTATTATGGATAAACAATGGAGAATTCTAAACGTCCAAAAACCTAACCCTAGGAGATGAAGCACCAAAACTACGGGCCCTGTTTGGGTAAATTGGTGTTTCAACTTCCCAAGGACGTAACTTCGGCATACTTTCTCCGTTTGGGGCTTCAAAACGGCTCCAAAAGTTCAAGACCCAAAAAAACTGCTAAAAATAGTAAGTTGTGAAAAGAAAAAAAAACTAAAAGAGACAGTGGTAGGGCCCCAAGTGGAATAGGTGGGTGGCCACCAATATCCACCTGGATCAAACTGATCATCCAAGTTGGGATTAATCGAAAGAATATTCGTCAAGCAGTCATGGACAAGGGTGCATCTACTTGTATCATGTCTTATTCCTACTGGAAATCCATTGGTTCTTCAGCCCTTAATCAATCTCCAAACACTTTAGAAGCTTTTGACGAAAGGGAATCTCACCCTTTTGGTGTTATCGCCAGTTTCCTATTACATTAGAAGGGAAAATGCTTAACGTTGAGGTTGAAGTCGTTGACCCAAAATTCAATTACAATATTCTCCTTGGTTGCAGTTGGAATCACACCATGCTATGCGTCCCATCCACTCTCTTTCAAGTTCTTCGATTTCTGCACGAAGGAAAGATCATCATTGTCGATCAGTTGTCATTTTTCACTTCCATGTCTTCCGAGATCAACGTTCCATATGTAGATCATATTCCTATGCCTTATGAGAGAATAATATCAAGTCTTTTCAAAGATCTTGCCCTTATGGGTCTTTTTTCTCTTCCTCTGCCCAACGCTGCTCAAGTCAACATGATCTCCATGTCTTCTGATCCATGGATCATCCCTTCACTCGAGAAGATTGATTCGTTTGGAGATGCGATGCTGTTAAGCCCAATAGAAATTTATTATTTCAGAATTATTTCAGCTTCCGCTCCTCCTCCCACTGATCATACTCCTTTGAGTGTGTCTCTTGATGCGTATTCTCAATCCCCTTGGCTCAGTGCTTTAGATTCGCCCAATCCCCTGAATGAGATATTTCCCACTGATGATGCCATTGTGGAAACCATGTCTCTTGAGGGTCCTCCTTGGGACAATAGTCCTCATCGTTCCTCCTTTATGCCTAGCCTTGGGGCCATGTCTACTTGTCTCAAGAAATTTGATTACCAAGCTCGTTGCCATCTGCTTCAAACGCCCATCTTGAGACATGAAGTTTTCACGGAAGGTAATTGGGAAAGATTATGCAAAATATGCCTATCAAAATCTCTGTCGAACTGGGGGTTGTCGAGAACATCCACATTGGGGTGACCTATTCTCTTGATGAGATCAATATCTATACTAGTATCTTCCGATATTTTTGAGACGTATTCGCTTGATCCTACGAAGAAATGCCCAGCATCGATCTGAGCATAGTTGTGCATGAGGTCCCTACTTATCCTAATAGGAAGCCTGTTCTCCAACGTCTTCATCTGGTGCACCCTAGAAAGGTCACCGCCATTAAGGCAGAAGTTGAAAAACTTCTTAAAGCTGGCTTCATTTATCTGATTCCCTTGACAGAATGGGTTTGTAACATTTTTCCTATAATAAAAAACAGGGTACTATTCATGTTTATGTGGATTATCATGACATCAATCGCGCTTATCCTAAGGATAACTATCCCACTCCTTTTATTGATCAGATCATTGAATAACGTGTTGGGAGTGAGATATTTTCCCTTATGGATGGGTTTTCTTGTTACAACCAGATCAAAATTTTTCCGACTGATTAACACAAGACCGCCTTTATCTGTCCTTGGGGTACTTTCGCCTACTAGAAGCTCCCTTTTGGTCTTAAGAATGCTGGGGCTAAATTTCAATGAGCAATGTCATGCACTTTCCATGATATCAAGTTGATTTTTCAACCTTACCTGGATGACCTTTCGACTCATTCTACTAAGCGTACGGACCAACCATATCACCTCCGTCAAATATTTCTTTGCTATAGATGCTATAACATTCAGCTCAATCTGCATAAATGTGTCTTCTGCATTGATTCCGGTAAACTCCTTAGGTTTATCATTTCTAAATATGGAAAACGTCTCGACCCTCTTAAGGTCGAAGCTATTGTTAATCTCCCCTCTCCTTCCTCTTTACATCAGTTGCAGAGTCTGCAAGGGAAAGCTAATTTCCTATGGCATTTTATACCAAATTATGCTGAAGTAGCCAAAGGCTTCACGTGATTTCTTAAGCAAGGCATCCCATTCCTTTGAGATGAGATCACCCAAAAATCCTTTGATGCATTGAAGACATTGCTAATCAATTCTCCTCTCTTCTATCCTCCCAATTATAATCCCGACTACTCCTTCTACTTGGTTGTAGCATTTAGCACTATTTCTATGGTTTTGGTACAAGACGACGACAATGGTGATGAGCACGTCATTTATTATTTGCGCCACAATCTTCTCGATACCAAAACACGTTAAACACATGTCGCAAAATTAGCGTTGGCTACTATTCAAGTCATCCAACATTTTCGCCATTATATTATACTTTGCATAGTAACCGTGATTTATGATTGTAACTTCATAACATATATATTGACTCGCCGATTTCTAGGGGGGAAATACTCAAAGTGGATATTTATCCTCCAAGAGTTCGATTTGGAGTTCACTACCGCCAAATCAAAGAAATCATTGGTTTTTACCCATTTTATTTTCTCTTTATTGTCTGCCTCTTCTCCCTCTGGTTTTGAGGAATGCATTCTGGACGACACCCTTTTTCTCATTAGCACCCTTGATCCATGGTATGGTGATATCATCATCTATCTTGAGACTTCCACCTTCTGATTTGAGTTGACGAAGGATGCTCGTCGACATATTCACCATCATTCGCAACCTTATCTCACAGTCAAAGATACTCTATACTGCATCATAGTGGATTTTGTTCTCTGTCAATGTTTAACTCTCAAGGAGGCTGAAAAAGTCCTCAATGATTGCCACTCTAGCACGTGGCAGTCACATGTCTGGATATACTGCTGCACAAAATTTTCTTCATGCTGGATATTTCTGGCTTACCATTTTTGAAGACTGCATTTTTTTTGTCCTAAGTGTAATGATTGCCATATTTACCAAAGCAAGACGCATGCGCCACACACACACCTCCATCCTGTCATTACCGTTGGTCCCTTTGTGAAGTGGGGCATTTATTTTATGATGTGTAACCCTCACTCGGTGGGGAGGCATGCTTATATTATCGTAGTCGTAGAATACTTCACTAAATGGGCCGAAGCAATGCCTACACTCATAACTGATGGTAAGACAACTGCACAATTTCTATTCAATCATGTCATTACTAGGTTTGGTATCCCTCAAGCCATTTTCACTAATCATGGTTCTCATTTTCGCCATTACATGATTCTTGAGTTGACTTCTAAGTTGGGTCTGTGTAACGACAAATCAACGCCATACTACCCTCAGGACAATGGCCAAGTTGAAGTCGTGAACAAGGTTCTAGACACTACGCTTCAGCGTATTATTGGGATGCACAAGTCCAACTGGCATCTCATGTTTTTTTCAGATCTTTGTGCTTACCTAACCTCAGTGAAGGATGCAACCGGATTCACTCCATTCCAGCTTGTTTATGGTCTGGAAACTACCCTTCTGATTGAATTTGAAATCCCTTCTCTCAATATAGTTGTTGAATTACTGCCTAATACCTCGATAGAGGAAGATCATCTTCTATATTTGGAGAGGATTAATTAAACTCATTGCTTTGTTGCCCTAGTTATAGAAGCACATAAAAAGTGAGTCAAAGCTCATTTTTATCAGACAGTTTCCCCTCAAACCTCTGTAGAAGGATTCCTCATCCTCTTGTATGACCAACCTCATGATAAGCTGGAGGCAGGCAAATTCAAACCCATGTGGCATGGGCCCTATATCATTAAGCACATTTTGCAGAACGAGGCTTATGAACTAATTGACTATGAAGGTTATCCTATGAATTAGCCCAGAAATAGGTTGTACCTCAAAAAATACTATGCATGAGTTTTTCATGCATGTCCTTTTGTACATAAGTGTGTTTTTCATTTTTTGTAGAATTTTTGGCTTGGTGTGCTTTGCGCGTAGTTTTTCCTCCTTATTATGTCGTTGCTTACTATGCAGATGTCCGTCACTCCTTATGTTGGTTTTGTGGATGGTGCCTCCTGCAGTACCCAGAATCTGTCTTCTGCAACCTGGGTGATTTATAATCCTAATGGTGAGTTGATATACCTTCAAGGTATTTGTTTAGGACGAACAACAAACAATTTCGCAGAATACAGTTTCATCATTGAACTCTTAACCGAGGCCATTTCTCTCGACATTTGTGCATTAACTGTGAACCTAGACTCTCAACTTGTTGTTCTTCAGCTTAATGAACATTACTCTGTTAGAAATCCTCAAACATTAAGGATGTATTTGCATGTTCGTTTATTAGAAATTAATTTTGATTATATCACATATCAGCATATTCCTAGAAGAATGAATGCGTTAACTGATGCAGTGGCCAATATTTTATTAGATAAAAATTCGCGTAATTTGTAAAAGACTCATCATTATATAATAAGACTTAAAAAAGAAAATAAGCATATACATATATATATATCAAGTGTTTACATCCATGTGCATCATAAGTTCAAAAAATATGTGTGTTTTGGTTACATCCAAAGACATCATGTCTCTCAAAAAATATGTAGAAATAACAGCCTAGGCATCTAATCAACATGATGCTCATGATAGCATGTCACTACATGCACAAGCCACCTCAATAAATTGTGGATGCGGTTAGACACCCCCATAGTGTGCCTCTGGTATGCACGAGGAACATCGTCAAATCTTGCATAATCTGGGGTTCTGCTAGTGAGTCCCTCAAGGTTGCGCACGATCTCATGTTCCTCACTTACCTCACCCTGAGGAGCCACCTTAAAATCGTGTGGGATCCTATATGCTATTGGAGACATCCCTACAGGTCTCTCTGGGCCAACATCTACGATACATGGATAAACATCTAAAAACATATAATAAAAAAAATCATAATACTCATCAAAATAAAAAAATGAGTCTTACCCAATGCTTCATCCCAATCCTCTCCTTCCAAGAGTGGAAGGTTTGGATCTCCCATGAATTTGGTGCCATTATAAGGCTAGTCCTCCCCAACAATGAGTTCTCGGTGGACCCAGTCGAATAATTCTGGCCTCCATGACATGTGTTGACCACCTCCCGGTCGAGGCATCAACGCCGCCTAGCGGACCACCCGTGGCTCTCGTGCTCGTGGTGTGGGTACTATTACCTCCTAACATTGAAATATTGGAAACCATTCTAGGATGAACGGTACCAGGATAGACCCATAACCGAATTATTTCAACTTGTCATTCTTGCACTTTTTCAACCAGCACTTCAAGTTGATTGTTACGGCCTCTGCCCAGTTGAAAATGGTTGGACTCATACAGTCCATGGCAAGTTGGAGCTGTGTTTTCTTCGCTTCATGAGGGGCTTGCGAGCACGTGTTATATTATGCAGCACTAATTTTAGTACTAAATCAGGTATTGTCTGTATATCTACTTTTCTGTTATTCGACCCTTTCTTTGCTCCACGACAAACTCTATCTATGAGCATGCTCATTTTTTCCATTGTAGGATGCGTACTTGTTAGGATCAGTGCTGCTCCCCTCCATGATAATCAAATGATGAAATATATGTCTGAGACTTCAATCTCCAACTCTTTATCATGAATCACAAATATCTCTCGATCGGTGTGCCAAACATTGATCAGATACTGTAATAACTCTAGTTGAGCTCAAAGACATGGTGCCATGAAGATTTTCAAGAGCCTGTAGTCTCTCAACGCATCCATGCATCTCTAATTTCCCGCGGATAGCTCATCTTCTTCCCCATGCTTTCTTTCCTTCCATTCAGTGGTTGTTTTCAATTTTAATCACCTGCAAAACCATCATTGGAGCTTTCATTAGTCGAGTCATTAAATTTTGAATAGTTTAAAAAAGGCTATTCATTGGAATTTTTGAGCAAAATCAATTGTGGCGATTGGCGCGGCTATTTCAAAAACAACAGCACCAATTGGTGATTCCCCGTTAAAATTTAAGGCGGGTTGGCGTGACTCCATGCTCGGAACTCATGCTGATTTCCGCACCCAACTTTGAACATAATTCCCCCAAAAGGATGAAAAATTAAAAATGCAAGTAATAAAATCTAGCTTAAAATGCAGGCCAGGATAAGAGCTCTTACCTGAAGAAAATAGATTCGCGATTGGTCTCTTGGATTTTCTACTGCCATCTCCACAAAATCACAGTTGAAAATGGAAAAATGCTCACAAGAGGTGAAAGTTGAAAAGTAATTTATTTTTACTTTTTCTACCATTTTATAACCTTTTCAAAACCCTAATTAGGTTTTTTGCACTTATTTTTCGATTATTTTACTATTTTATCTCGAAAAATGGGTTTTACATGCATTTCTTGTGCAGCAATAGGTCCTATGCCTGAGGATGATGAAGTGACGAATTGTATTTTATTATTTTTTCAGACTCGGTAAAAACACGAAAAATTCACCCTGTAGAGTCATCTTTCAGCTCTTTTCTGACTCTCTAAAATTGAAAATATTGTAGAGACTCTTGTTGTTTTGAACTCGTTAAAGGCCGCAAAACATCATCTGCCCAGTATACGTTTACCCCTTTTTCGGGCTGTGACAAATTATTTACGAAAAAGGAATACCTTAGCCTATCACGACTAAGAGGTTCTCCAAGATATTTTTTCTACCTTTTTGTATCTATGAGACTATCTACGAAAAGGGACCTGCTGGATTTTTCTTTTGCGCTTAATTGCAAACACTATATACATGAAAATATGTCGAGTTCTTCCTTTGCCAGACTTGTTAAAACCTCAATGAAATCAGAAATCATCACCATGACGTAACCGAGTTCCTCCTTCCTAGGGCTTGTAAAATGTACAAGGATGGAGTTGTCAGAAGGACAAACTTATATGACAAGCATATGTTTTCCCCTTCAAGCTTGTTTCCAAAAATAATTGGGGTACTTGCCATAAATGGTGGGGGGAAATGGAACCAGTTCTCAGTTGTGTCGGCAGTATGTCGCTCTTGAACATGACACTTGTTTGCAATTCATGTCAGGTTGGGGACATCTCATTCGTCATTTTTCCTCCATGGTTTTGGGACCTCAGATTCCTTGATGTCAAATACTGCCAAATTTTGGAGCTGTGTCGCCAATATGTTAAAGAGAAGTTTCCTTTTGTAGTTTTCAACCTCTGGTCCTCCATTTTGTCCCGATTCACTATCATATTACTCCTTTGTCTCATGTTGATGTTGTGGGAAACATAATGACCCTCCTTTGACCAGGTCACTTCCTGTCGACTTCAACTCATTATCCAGGAATTTTATCTTGAGACTCCCTTGTGGCACCTTCGAGCTTGCATGCCTCAATGGCAAGTTCTTTGCATTCAATTATAGGTCCTCATCATCGGCCTTCGATCGGGTGATTTTGTGGATGTACGAATCCAACTCATTGTTCACATTTCATGGATTGCACTAGTAGTAACTTGAGGACCATTGTCATCATTGGTGGTTTCTATCGTGCTTGTTAACAGTTTGCATCATTAACTGGTAATCAGGCGATTTTCCTGCATGTTCGACATCATCTCATTTATTCACATGCTTGAAATTGTACTTGTTAGGGTGAAGATGGAGCAAAAGACCTTGGGTTTTGTCTAATGAAATCCAGGTTGTGAGATGATTTGGTTTATCATGACTATATGCATGACTCTCTTGATTGGATGGTTGTGACCATACCTGAATCTATTTGATGATCCTTCTTGCTTGATGGTTGCGTCCATACCTCAGATATTATTATTGTATGTACTCTATTATGGATTGTTGCGCCCATACCACATATTCATGTATTAGAGATATTAATTTGTACTTGTCCTTTCAGGTCTCTGACGGTGGCGTTTTGGTTAGAGCATGTTCTCGTAAACCGTTTCACCCCTCCCTCTCTCTTGGAACTCATGCTTTAGGGGGCATCTGT
Organism: Pinus albicaulis; assembly: GCA_034641835.2. Lineage (NCBI taxonomy): Eukaryota > Viridiplantae > Streptophyta > Pinopsida > Pinales > Pinaceae > Pinus > Pinus albicaulis. The sequence goes on from CM076574.1 coordinate 1,409,903,927, forward strand.
TACACAGTATTTTTTCACCATCCCTGCAATCCCCATCCCGAACATTGGAGGACCATTTCAATGACTTATGTGTATTTTCATACCTTGCTTTAAGTGTCATTTCATCCCTTGGCATGTCAAGAACATTTCCTATGTTGAGTATTCCTTAAGCAGACTCTCAAAAACAAGTGATTTTGGGTTGGCGCTGGTAGGAAGTTATGGCCTCGCGCCCATGGAGAAATTAACACTGGGCCCTACACCCATTGGCACTCTATCTCAGTGGGGCACCTTCGCCGAGCTATTTTTGGATTTTTTTTTAAATAGAAACGAATTTTCCATGCCTAAAACTTTGTGACCAAAGTCATTATGGTTTGGTAGACTGAATAACGCCGAATTCCTCCCTTTGGTTTCTTGTTTCCTACAAATTTGAAACTCCCCAAAGGGATAAGACCTCTCTTCCACCTTATGTGGGATCCCAAACCACTCCCTCCTCTCCTATAAATACTTCCTTCTCACATTGTTTCAGGTAGCTAAACAATCATTATTATAGCTGGTGTGTAGAATAAGGTAGAGAGGAATCCATTGTCGAGAGAGAGTTTAGGTCTAATGCCTCATCGAGTCTGATCCTAAACTAATGCTTGAGAGGTGCCCAACTAAACCCGTCGAAGGAGGCTGCAACGTCAAGGCATTAAGGTTGTAAACTTATTTTCTTTATCATTAATACATGACTGGTTTTTGGTTCCAATTTTGTGTTTGATCATATGCAAAATGTTTGATTCTCCTTGACCAATTGAATAGTTGTAAATGAAATTATGTTTTCGTATGCTGTCATCATTCACTTGATATTTGTGTAGGTACACAGACATTACCACTAAAGGATCGCGATGTGTGAAGACAAAGATCGGAGGATAAATGTTGCAAGCCACCACAAGAGAACTAGACCAAGGTAGGCTATCTATCCCAACTCATTTTTCATTTATAATCTAGGAGTCCAAAATTCCAGCATGTTCCCTGTTGCTAGACCCACCCTAGAACTAGAAGGATCGCCTCTGTCTGTAGAGGGGATTTTCTTGCTCATGACACAATCAACATAATATTAAATTTTCCACTGTCATTTGATTGAATACTTTAAGAAAATTACAAATACATTTAACTACAACAATCTCTGTGTAAAAATCATCATTTCCTAATTTAAAGAATGTTTTCCATACATAATAGATTTTTGTCTAAACAACGTTTCTAGCTCTTACTTCTTCTGCAGAATATCTACTTATCTAGCTTCAGAGCTTGCCGATGATGTCCTCCCTACCATGAGAGAGGAAATTATGTCCTCATCTCCCCCGTGCTCCACATCTAAAATGAGTTGGTTAACAGAAAATTCTAGAAGAGATCTTGGGACTCCTAGTCCAGTACTCTTCTTTTTCAGGATTCAGGAATGTTGTGTTTCCACTGGTCACCACCAGCTCAGGAATTCACACTCTCTTTCTTCATCTCCTTTCTATGTTCAGTCACAGAACCCCTTTTCCTCACTGGGATGCACCTTTTATCCCCAAAGGAAAGGTAACTCTTTTTCACTGTTTTCTGTTCAACCACTCTCTGTTCTTGGAATACTTTTATCATCATTCTTCTTTTAATTTTATGGAACCACAATCCATAATTAAATTTTATACCCAAAATAGAATTAATTTATGTTCATCTTTCGTAACATTTTCTCAAAAAATGAATGTTTAGTCTTTTTAAAATAAACAACATAAGAATTTAGTTTGCACTAAGCCAACTGTGACAATAGTTTTCAAGCTTCGTTGCAAAAGGGTACAATTTTAGAAAAAATATTATTTGATGGGAAAGATAAAGTTTCAAAACATTAAAAAAGTAAAAAAACAAAAAAACAAAAAAAAATTGCTTATCTAGTGAAAAAAATACAAATTCTAACTTTCACTACCCACCGTCCTTTAAAAAATTCATTCATTTTGATAGAAAAAAATAAGAAATTACATGGAAGTCTTTACACTCAAATACACTAACATTTACATATAATTCAATGTTTTCTAAAAAGGGGAAAGCTATCTCCTTGTTCTAACTTTTGTAAAATTTTCTAAATCTCAAAATGGTTACTTAACTCAAAGTTTGCAATTACATGATATGAGATTAATAAAAGTTTCACATCATGAGACATGTATATATTATTTTAATTATAAAGTTTGAAAATATCTCCTAATAATTTCAAGCAAGGTGGTGATTTTTTTATTATTTATAATGTATTTTGAATACATAAATTGATTCACTGTCTCAAAAACCCTGGGCACTTGAACTCTATGGATTAAAAAACTTAAATTGAAATTTTTAAAAAAACTTTGTGGAATTTTGGTTGAAATTAACCCAAAAAATGGCATAAACCATTTTTTCTATTAGTTAGACTATACCTTAAAATAATTAACCCAAAAATTATAATATAATCAACTTTAAACATTTAAAAAAATAAAAATATATAAAAAAATAAAAATTAAATTAAATTAAATTAAATTAAATAAAAAAAATTAAATTTAAATTATATTAAATTAAATAAAACCCAGAAAAGTAAACATTAAAAAATAATAAATAAAAATAAAACAAATATAAGATATTTATTATTGAAATTATATTAAAAAGAATAAAAGAAACACACCTTATTTTTTAGGAAATAAAAATAAAATAAATATAAGATATTTATGATTTAAATTATATTAAAAAACATCAAAGTAACACACCTTAACAAAGTTACGCAATGTTTTTCCTCCACTTTTGGAAAGAGGTCAAATGCCTATTTTCCTTCTTCTACGACATCCTCATGCAAGAAACTATGTAAGAAACTATGATCTAGGTACTGAAATTAATACACATGAACCTGGCATATTTCTAACCACCTAAACCTTTTACATAAAGAAAAAGAAAAAACCCTAATCAACATTTTCATTTCCCATTGACCACTAAAAATAAAACCACCTAAGAGTTTTACCTAAAAAACAAATACCCTAATCAACATTTTCATTTCACATTGACCATTAAACATAACGTGAATAAGTGTATAAACCCAACCTTTTCTGGTTAAAGTGAAAGTAGCTTGACTAAAACCCTCTCACCTCTAATCAACATTTTCATTTCACATTGACCATTAAACGTAACGTAAGTGTATAAATCCAACCTTTTCTGGTTGAAGTGAAAGTAGCTCGACTAAATCCCTCTCACCTCTCATTAAATTTGTCCACAATTTTAATTGTCCAACCATTTTAAAAATGACTCTGTATTAATAACAAATAATATGTGTTTTATTTTCAAAATGAAAATGAAAAATTTACTATTGGTTAAAATTTTATAAATAACTACATTAATTTGTTTTGAAGAAAGCAAAGTTATTTATTTGTTAAAATGGATCATGTCCATTAAGTTAGTAGATATCTTAAAATTATACAATTAAAATAAAGATTACCCCACATAAAATAAGTAATTAAAAATCTGACATGCATACTAGATACTCATTTCACACTATGTTATGCACTTGTTGACTTAACAACCTAAGCTATTGTAAATATTTTTCATTTAAGACCTAAATAAGTAAGGGCTTAGTGGAAAAGCCTAAGTGGAACTTTGATGTTTAAGTAGCTATTTTAATAAATGAATGAAATATTTTGGTGCATCTTGGAAACTTGCAGAAAAGTTCAAAAACGAATTCTTGAACTTCTATATGGTTGCTAACAGTTAGGGTCCTCTCCTTCCCTAGATATTAAAATATATAAATGGGAAAAGAAGGGGTTGGCTAACAAAAAGATGAAAAACACCTCAAGAGAGAGAGGAGGAAAGACATTGATCGACACATTTGAATATGGGTAAGATACTACCACTGGAGCATTTTTAGAGTTGGAGTAGAGCCAATGGAAAACTAGAAGACAGACTTAAGTATGTAAATTCAAGGTTGGATGGGGTCTTGATTCCCGAGAATTGATGAGAGTGCCACTGTTAAAGTGAATTTTGTATAAGAAAGAAGCACAAGGGGAGAATGGTGCATGATTTTCGTTCTCATTGGAAAGGTAGTGTGACATTTCCTCATTGGGTTTATGGGATTCAGATAAGTGTGATTTTTGTTTCAAGAACTTATAATTTTATGTAATTATGTTTCTTTACAGTGTTGAGCCTTGCAATAGGTATGTATTTACTTTTGATTACTGTCCTTTTTCCTCTTCCTTATCCATCTTGTGCCATGGTATAATAATATAATGAAAGGATTTTTGATGAATAATGAATGAAAATGATCCTGATACGATTTAACCATCCAAACTAATTCTTGATGCGTCTTATGTTGAAAATAACATAAGGAACAACAAGACTTAATCACAGGAAAGAATATGCATTAAATGCGGTCGAATTGAAGGTAAATCAGTAAGGATTAGCACAAGAATGAATGAACTGTTCGAGGATATAATTTTGTCGTGGATCCCTCAGGATCTCCTGATCCTGAGGGATCACACTTATCTTTCCTTTTAGCTATAAAGGGACAGGGAGAGCTAGTTCTCAAGGAGGAGGAATGATGTATCTTTCATTTCTACATGATTTGTAATCGTAATTCACAGAACGTAGTTCTGAACGACAAGATTGTATTGTGATGTTGATTGACTGTGATGATTAATACATAATTCGCGTTGTTGTTTATTCAATTATTTTGGAGTAATTAAGCAGTATTCGCTGGTGGCTACGGGCACGGTCCCTGGTGAATCTCATTGTTGTTTCCTGTGTTATACGTTTCCATTTATTGCAAGTGTATTCTGCTTTTTCACTTTGTAGTTGAAGTACCTTTGAAAATTAGGATTTCTGGTATTTATTTCTATTGAATACACATTTCCAATTTATTTTCTTAAGGAATTAGTTGCTAGTTAAAAGAATTGGTTTTGATTATTTAAAGCGTAGACAATTATTTCCAATACTATCCTTCTGTTCAATAGCTTAGATCCAGCTAAAAGAGCTTAGTTAATGCTTCAGTGCTCTTGGTTGATTGTCATTCGAATTAGTTGAATTAAGAATGAATCACAGTTTTGGGTTTATAATGCGTAGATGAATCACTTCCTTTAAAGCTTCAAGATTTATGATTGCATCTATATTAAATGATTGGCTTTAGCATTACTCTTTGTATGAATATATTTCACATATTATGTACACACTTGAGATAAAATGACTTACCTTGGTTGATAATTAATGTGAGGCAATTAGGAGTTTTAAAGACACCTATTAGCACCCAACATTTTGGCACCGTTGTCGTGGAGTGTGTTGCCACCGTGTAAAAAGAGTAATGTATGATTGATGTTTTTTTCTGCTGAGGGAGAATTGGGTATTAAAAACAGAAGGTAAGAACATGCGTAAATAACGAGTAAAATGCTTTCTCACCCGCCCACTTTATAGCAAAATTGCGTGAGAGTTTAAGGTAGGAATGAATGTTGGTATTTCTACATGAATGACTAAGAGGGAAAGACTTGAAAAAGACAAAATTCCTCCTTCTAAATGTTGAAAATATTGTCATTTATGGCAAAGGAGAAGAAAATAGGCAGCAAAGATGCAGAGAGGTAGCAGAGAAGCAGCAAAGACCTACATAGAGCTAGAGATATCTGAAGAGCTGCAGAGTGTCGAGCAGCTGTGAAAAGGGCCATTGATATAAAGATCAGGCCGGATTTATTTGTAAGTGATTCCAATTATATATGTATAAGAAATTACTCCTGAATTAGATGTGTATTGTTGGATTTAATTCTGCGTGAGGAATGTCTAGACTCTGCGAGCAATTGAATAATAGAACTCTGTAATTGTGTTTTGAAGTGTGAGTCTACATATGATTGGGTAAAACCATGTGTCCAAGGTTTTATATGTGAAATGCATGTGTGGTGAATGTTGTTTAGTCAGCAAGCATATAATTAAACTCCGTAATTGAGTCTGAGGTGAGATTGGGCATATGATTTGGGAATTGATGCTAATGGTAGATGTAATACCAATCTCATGATCTAAACCAGAGAAGGAATCGGAACAAATTATGTAAATATTAGAGTATATCGATCACTGAGAAATCGATTAACCATGAGGAGCCCTGAATTCGAGGTTCAGTTTAGGTTTGACATTGGCATGTCGACCTAGGATTGCGATGATGGGGGAAATGTGGAATGTATGTGATGGTATATCAGAGTCAATTATGCGGGGTCAAATTCGGAAGCCATCGAATTTAGTGGAAGGCAGGCTTCGTGTACAAGTGATAAGGGCGATCCATTGAGAACGTATCGCACAAGAAAAACAAAGGCGCAGAGGTTCTGGGCGAACTAGTTGAAGACAGAATGGCATGGTGGAATAACTAGAATAGAGGACACGAGTAATGTTGAGAAGTGGAATTAATAAATGAAGTGGAACCATGCAGAAAGGGCGGAACCGAAATAGTAATAGTAAAAGTGGTTTCAAGAATAGAAACCGGTAGTATCACGCTGCCCCTTAAGTGGTAAGTCGTTTTTGTGGAAAAAATGTGATATCGCTCTTCAAGAGCCACGTGTCCTAAGGTGGTATTCTAAAACCATTTCCATCGCATAATGTTGGAGATTTAAACCTCATGGAATTAAATTGTGCAACTACCATCAGATGTCCACCTAAAAGCCCTTTGGAGCGCAAGAATAGATAGGCCATCGGATCACAATTGAAGTTGCATAGAGGATAACTGAAGGTACGTTATAATGGTTGTGGGACCGGGATCGCATATAATGTGATTTAAGTCCTATTTCTTTATAAAATAAACGCGATGGGATGTTCTATGTTGGAATATGGAGTTGTTAAAAAGGCCTCTGGGACCTGTATTAGTCCTTTAAACAGATGGGTTTATGAAAATATGAGCGTAACCACATATGGGGGTAGTTGAAGTTTAATCCACAAAGTTGTATAGTAAGGAAGTCCAAATGAACTATAATATTTGTGGGTGGCGAAAGGCTTATGTGCCTCAGACTATGGGTTAAACTTTGTAAAGGCAAAAACATTAAATTATGTTGATGCCTCAGGTGAAAGCAGGGTTGAACTTTTAAACGATGAATTACCCACAAGATTGAAATGTGGGGCCTGGATATAAATTAACGAATATCTAGTGGCATAATTTATATGGAAAAATAAGGCCAGTGTTGGCCGAATACGTAGCGATGGAACCTTGAGCAATGGAACCAGTAGGACAGTAAAGGCGGGTTCGGAAAGAAAAACCGGTGGTATTCGCACTTTTAAAAAGTGGTAAGCGGAATTCTGAAAAATAATACGATAATGCTCTTTGCTTGACACGTGGCTTCAGTGGTATTCATTTACCACCCATTTCGCATTTTATTTTCGTGCTAAAGTTCGGTTCTTTAAAAAGTGCGATATCTGTTAGATCATTCAATTGGTAGATCGACGGTATGAACACCGTCGATTCGATGGATGGAGAATGAGAGGTATGTTAATAAAGTTTGTGGGCCATTATATAAAAGTCTTTTATTATAGGTCGAATGTTTTAATATAAAGTATTTGCTGGTGCCTTGGATCTTAGACTAAAGTCTCCCTTTGGGTTAATTCCAATGTTAAGTGAGTTGGACATCTTCCAGGTTGTGAAATATTGATACATATATCCATATATGTGTGGTTGTGAAGATATGTTTGGGTACATTGAATATTGTATGCGTGGGGCCCATAAGAGTCCAACGTAACACAAAACTCTTGTTCTTAGAGTTAAATGGTGTTAACGTTATAAGCTTAAGGTTGGTCATTGAGTAAGTGATTTGGCACCAATTATTTCATAAGTATCTAATACTATGATGAAAGGTTAATCTCCGTTTATATGCCAAAGCATTATAGATCCGAAGGATTTCGAGTCAGGTTTTTAAGTGAAGTCGAATTAAGAGTTATAACCACGGGACTTTAATAAAAGAGCATATTATATGCTTCGTGGGGTTTTGTAACCACCATACCTATAGACAGAAAGCTTCTGCATAGTTTTATAATTGCCAGAGTGTGAGTTAAATTGACTCAGATTTTTAATCTAAGGAATGTGGTCTGAAACATAGAAAAGAGTTAAGCCTCTGCATTTATTTAATTTGCCAGCAAATAATAAGAAGAAGCTGCATTTTTATATGCAATGAGAGTTTGAGATTTTATTGGGCATGAAGTTGGGAAGTGCATTCTGCACGAGTGTTAATTTAATATCTCAAATCTCAGATTTGAGATATTAAAGCTTCCAGATACATTTTATTTAAATTGCCCAGTTCAGAAAATAATAAAAGCTTCCACATGTAAAGATTGCCAGATTGTGAATTCATTGGGGGCTAAACTTGTAAAAAATTTATATATGCAGCAGTTACACAATTGCAGTGAACAGGAGAATATGCAGAATAGTTACACTACAGCAGCAGAAAAGACAAACTCACAGTGAGCCAAAAACTGAATAGGCTGAATAGAAATACTTATTGACTGAAAATGTAAAGTTTTATTTATTTTATATTGTTTGTGATGCAAAGGCAAGTCTCCGGAGGCAAAGAAATATCCCACTGTAATGTTGAAATGTATATCTATTGTTATATGTTTTTTCTGAATATGCTAGGAAAGAAATGAGAAGGTGGAAGTCAAAGATTCGTGGATGTTCACTTAAAATTCCCTGTGGAATACAAACAGTCATGAGGTGAACTCTATAAATTATATCACGTAGATATGCATAGAGATGTTAAAGAATGGAGAAATGAGGCAGAGAGGGTAAGAAGAAAGAGGAACAGACAGAGAAGTTGTGAAGGCTCAGAGTTGATAAAAGGCAGATATGAAGGCTAGTGGACAGCAGTGAAGAAGGTATAGAACAGAGCTCATATCCAGGTAAATCAACAAGTGTTTTTTATGAAAGAGTGAGGAAGTTGGTGCTTCCATATCAAGTTGTATCTTGATAGATGTCAGTTGTAGCTGACTGAGGTAGGAACCTCCTGTAAGTTGTAGCCTGCAGAAAATATATGGGAGTTGGAGCTTCCTTGCAAGTTGTAGCTTGCCGAATTGAGGAGCCTACATAAAATCAGTGGTGAGAGGGAGTTGGAGCTTGCCTTTGCATCACAACAATAATAAGATGTGGTTTTCTCCCTTATGGGTTTCCACTTATATATGTTGTCTATGTGCATGATGTTTATGTGTTGATATGGTGTATCTAATCTGCTTAATACTTGCTGCTCACATATTCAGATTGCTGTTACATTATCTAATCTACTTAATACTTGCTGCTCACATAGTAAGTTGATCATGAAATGAAAGTGTAAATAAGTTTAAAGGAAAGTTTTAAAAGACCATGACTGTGTTAAACTGATTCACCCCCCCCCTCTCAGTTTAACTAAGGGTTCAAAAATTGGTATCAAAGAAGGTTCCTTTGGTGTAAGCCTAATAGCTTGAAGGAGATCTGGTTGAGTCATGGACTATCAAAATGTACCCTTAGTAAATACAACAAATTTTTCTAAATGGAGAGATAAGGTTAAAACAGATTTAATGGCTTATGAACTTGAGGTATGGAAGCTTGTAAGTGATGGTTATTGCACAAACTCTCCCTCAGTGCAAGAACAATAGTGGAACGCCAAGGAAAATTTTTTGATATATAACAGTCTTCATAACAAGGATCTTGATTTAATAATGGATCTAACCTCTGCAAAGGAAATTTGGGATAGATTGCATTTCATGCATGAAGGAGACACTAGTGGCTGCATTGTCAAGAAGGAGAAGAGAATCAAGAAGAAGAAAAATTCATGTCAAAAGGAAAATGTTCAATAAAATGAGACACATGCCAGGGTGAATGGATGTGAGTACCATGAAGAAATCACAGTTGAGGAAAAATCCAAACTAGACACAACCTTGACTAAAATAGAAAGATTGAAGAATGAAAACAAAGACCTTAAGACATTGGTGCAAATATGTGATGAGAAAGAATATTAAGACAAGAAAGAAATTGTTGGCCTGAAGACACAATTTGAGGAAGCAAGGAAAGTAGAAGACACTCTGCTACAAAAAATGAGAGAGAAAAGTCAGGAATGTGCGAGATTGAAAGAAAAAGTAGTGTGCCTGAGAAAGAAATTAGAAAAAGCCCAAAGAGAATTATTAATGAATACTCCTCAAATGACAAGCTCTGAACAGTTGGAAAAGATTCTAAATGCTCAAAGGTCTCCTCTCATAAAGGTTGGGATAGGATATAAAGGAGAATCCAGTAAGTCCAAGGTAGAAGATAACAGGAATATCATTTTTGTAAAAGCTGTAAAGGATAATGAAGCGGCTTAGAAGATTCCACCAGAAGTAGAAGCCAGCAAGAACATGATTTGCAAAGAAACAAACAGAAACAAGCAGTAACATGAAAGGACAGAGACTGAGAGGATGAAACAGTCAGCTGAAAAAGGCTCATACACTCTTGATTATGAATTGAATAAATTTGGAAGATGTCAAAGAAGGTTCTTTCCTCCTATGAAGAATATCACATGTTTCTCTTGTCATAAACCAGGAAATATTGTAGCATATTGCAAGACAAAGAAAATCCAGTCCAACCAGCAAAGGATGCAACAAAAGAGAAGAACCCCTCAAGAAAGCAAATGGAAAAGACAATCTTTCACCAGGTACACAAATCATTTCCATGGCTATTGTTATGCATGCAATAATTTTGGACATAAACTTGTTGAATGTAAATTATTTTCAAAAGGGAGCATAAAATATTATACATCAGCTCAAATGTACCTTTATAAAATAATATGTTATGTATGCCTCAAGATTGGTCACAAAGCAAAAGACTGTAAACTGCCATATACATTAAAGAACTCTAGACAAATGATGGAATCTAATAAAAATCAAACAAAACTATGAATCAAAAAGAAGTGCAGACATCATGAAGAACCCCAATAAAGTATGGAAGGAAAAGAGAAAGGGGGAGCCTGTTACCTCAATAACATAATGAATCCATCATAGTCTCAGGGGGATTTTCTCTAGGAAGCAACGCAAATATACAACCAGTGATAGATATGAAGCAACATCCCAGGGGGAGAGAAGTTCATAAATAGTCCCCTCAAAAGTAGTCTAAGAAGAGCTCCTTGGAATGAGAACAGCTATAATATCAGGAAGGGAAAGGACAATTTCTCTAACAGAGAATTATAGAGGAATAAGAATACCTGAAGCACACAATAGCCAACAGTTGATGGAAGAAGAGAAGGCAGCAAGCAAGCATGATGGTAAAGGGAACTTTAGCCATGAACATGTAAGCTAAGAAGACATCAACACATTAAGTGATGAATGGTTAAAATCACAAAAAATTATGTTTCAAGCTACAAAACTGTAAACACCCCTAAAGGATGATCACATTGTGCATCATACTGCTAGAATTAACAATGAATCACATTTAGAAGGATGAGTAAGAAAAGTGCCTATCATCATTATGTCATTACATCTATCATCTATGAAAAGTCCCCTTGGAGGAATGCAGTTAAGTGATAAATCTCTAAGTGATCTGCCCATGAAGATTCCTTGTATAGCAATTGAAGATGTCTTTCTGAAGATCATTATGTTAGAACATTTGAATTGTATATAAAGCAGCAATGATTCTGGAGCAGTCCAAGAAAGGAAAATGCAGTGACATTATTTTAAACCAGAATGACAGAATAAGCAAAAGTTTAATGATGCCAAGATCAGATTCAGTATATTGATGATTGTTGTTGAAAACAGTGGAGAGCTCAATAGTAGAAACTATGAAGGTTGTCTTAACTATGGGTTCATGTGTGAGATGAAGTGAAAGTACTATCAATTGGTATTTGGTACAAGTAGCATGTCAATCAACAAAATACCAAGTGCTATCAGTGGAGCAGTGGTATGGTACAGGTCCTTAGGATCAAAGGATTATGGAAAAATTACATCAAGGTAGTATTCCCAGCATTATCTGCATCACTAAAGCATGAAAAGGTCAATAACAGTGCTAAAGGATCATTATTTTGCTTGAAGCATTATATTGAGCATTGAAGCAGTATCTATGTCTATATATAATTGCATGCCTTCTTGAAGTCAGTACATATATATCTTCAAGGCCTCTCTTTCTTAAGATCATTCATAAAACTATGTGAAGTCTGTTGGTTGAGATATCAATTAAACAACTTGAAGATGTTTTTGTTGAAAATCATCATGACAGAACAGTTGTGTTAATCTAACAGTTGAAGCTCAAAATTCTGTTATTGATTCATCAAAAGCATACTCCAGCAGAAAGGAATTGCTGGTATTTCACCATTGAAAAGAGGTTTATCATTGACATACATACCCCCTTATGTCATAAATAAAATTGCATGGTTGATAAGTGAAACTGACCAATACATTGAATGTATCTGGCCTCAGGAGTTTGTTTTGAAAGTACATTGTACAATCAGTAAAGTTGATATTTGGTCTCTTAAATTGAAAGATATCATATAATCTCACAATAAGTTGTAATCTCTGGGTTGATTCATTGTTCACATCAGCAACAAGGACCTTTCAGCTACTGAGTGTAATATCCTTGTCAGCATCCTAGCTCATATCACCACCAACAGGCAGTACAGGTGAACCACAACCACAAAAGATATATTGGCATCATCATATTTGAACAGATGTGTACTGTAGATGTGCATTGCAGAAAAAGACTTACTCCATCTACAACCTTCCTCAATAGATATGCATCGTAGATGAAGATTATAATATAGACTGAAGTATAGTTGAAGAAAACTTGATATGTCACATGGAGCATTCATAATCTTTAAGTATTGATCCAATGATGCATCTCTAAGCATATAAGTCTAACTATATAAGTCTGTTCTACGAAGTGTCATTATCTTCACTTTTAGCTTTAAACAAGTGAAAGAAGTCTATGATTTGGGATGGTATCAACATATTGTGTATATACAAGTTCAATAAGTCTCAAAAGTGTTCTCTCAACACCAGTCTGGAGCAGTAAGGTATAAAAAGACAAAATAAGAAGGGATAAACACAACTCAGAGAGAGGAAATGCAAAGATAGAATCTACACTGAGAGATGTGCAACCCTTTGCCATTGATGTTAAAGGGGGGAGAAAAGCAAGAAAAATAAGATAGGCAGAGGAAGACAAAACACACCTTTCAGAATGAAAGGGGGAGGATGTCCTAAAGGAAGTATTGGAGTATTGGTGGAGTATTTCCATCAATGCCAAAGGGGGAGACTATTGGAAATATTGTCATTGATGGCAAAGGAGAAGAAAAGAGGCAGCAAAGATGCAGAGAGGTAGCAGAGAGGCAGAAGATACCTGCATAGAGATAGAGAGATCCGAAGAGCTACATAGTGTCAAGCAGCTGTGAAAAGGGCCATTGATATAAAGATCGGGCCGGATTTATTTGTAAGTGATTCCAATTATATATGTATAAGAAATTACTCCTGAATTAGATGTGTATTGTTGGATTTAATTCTACGTGAGGAATGTCTGGACTCTACGAGCAATTGAATAATAGAACTCTGTAATTTTGTTTTGAAGTGTGAGTCTACATATGATTGGGTAAAACCCTGTGTCCAGGGTTTGATATGTGAAAGGCATGCGTGGTGAATGTTGTTTAGTCAACAAGTGTATAATTGAACTCTGTAATTGAGTCTGAGGTGAGATTGGGCATATGATTTTGGAATTGATGCTAATGGTAGATGTAATACCAATCTCATGATCTAAACCAGAGAAGGACTGGGCAAAAATTATGTAAATACTAGAGTATATCGATCATTGAGAAATCGATTAACCATGAGGAGAACTGAATTCGTGGTTCATTTTAGGTTAGACATTGGCATGTCAACCTGGGATTGTGATGATGGGGGAAATGTGGAATGTATGTTATGGTATAGCAGAGTCAATTATGCGGGGTCAAATTTGGAAGCCATTGAATTTACTGGAAGGCAGGCTTCGTGTACAAGTGATAAGGGCGATCCATTGAGAACATATCGCACAAGAAAAATGAAGGTGCAGAGGTTCTGGGCGAACTGGTTGAAGACAAAATGGCATGGTGGAATAACTAGAATAGAGTACACAAGTAATGGTGAGAAGCGGAATTAATAAATGAAGTGGAACCATGTAGAAAGGGCGGAACCGAAATGGTAATAGTAAAAGTGGTTTTGAGAATAGAAACTGGCAGTATCACACTGCCCCTTAAGTGGTAAGTTGCTTTTGTGGAAAAAACACGAATATCGTTCTTCAAGAGCCACGTGTCCTAAGGTGGTATTCTAAAGCCATTTCCATCGCGTAATATTGGAGATTTAAACCTCGTGCAATTAAATTGTGTGACTGCCATCAAATGTCCACCTAAAATCCCTTTGGAGCGCGAGAATAGATAGGCCATCGGATCATAATTGAAGTTGCATAGAGGATAAATGAAGGTATGTTATAATGGTTGTGGGACTGGGATCACATATGATGTGATTTGAGTCCTATTTCTTTATAAAATAAACGCGATGGGTTGTTCTATGTTGGAAGCTGGAGTTGTTAAAAAGGCCTGTGGGACCTGTATTAGTCCTTTAAACAGTTGGGTTTATGAAAATATGAGTGTAACCACATATGGGGGTAGTTGAAGTTTAATCCACAAAGTTGTATAGTAAGGAAGTCCAAATGCACTATAATATTTTTGGGTGGCGAAAGGCTTATGTGCCTTAGACTATGGGTTAAACTTTGTAAAGGCCAGAATGGTAAATTATGTTGACGCCTCAGGTGAAAGCAGGGTCGAACTTTTAAACGGTGAATTACCCACGAGATTGAAATGTGGGGCCCGAATATAAATTAACGCATATGTAGTGGTGGAAGGTATGTGGAAAAAGAAGGCCGGTGTTGGCCGAATACATATTGAGGAACAAAGGTTATTATATGGAGAGTGTTAATAATAGCGATGGAACCTTGAGCAATGGAACCAGCAGGACAATAAAGGCGGGTTCGAAGATAAAAACCGGTGGTATTCGCACTTTTAAAAAGTGGTAAGTGGAATTTTGAAAAATAATGCAATAATGCTCTTTGCTTGACACGTGGCTTGAGTGGTATTCATTTACCACCCATTTCGCATTTTATTTTCATGCTAAAGTTTGGTTCTTTAAAAATTGCGATATTCGTTAGATCATTCAATTGGTAGAGCGATGGTGCGAACACCGTCAATTCGATGGATGGAGAATGAGAGGTATGTTAATAGAGTTCGTGGGCCATTATATAAAAGACTTTTATTATAGGTCGAACGTTTTAATATAAAGTATTTTCTGGTGCCTTGGATCTTAGACTAAAGTTTCCCTTTGGGTTAATTCCAACGTTAAGCGAGTTGGACATCTGCCAGGTTGCAAAATATTGATACATATATTCATCTATATGTGGTTGCAAAGATATGTTTGGGTACATTGAATACTGTATGCGTGGGGCCCATAAGAGTCCGGCGTAACACAAAACTCTTGTTCTTAGAGTTAAATGGTGTTAACGTTATAAGCTTAAGTTTGGTCATTGAGTAAGTGATTTGGAACCAATTATTTCATAAGTATTTAATACTATGACGAAAGTTTAATCTCCATTTATATGCCAAAGAATTATAGATCCGAAGGATTTCGAGTCTGGTTTTTAAGTGAAGTCGAATTAAGAGTTATAACCACAGGACTTTAATAAAAGAGCATATTATATGCTTTGTGGGGTTTTATAACCACGATACCTATAGACAGAAAGCTTCCGCATAGTTTTATAATTGCCAGAGTGTGAGTTAAATTAACTCAGATTTTTAATCTGAGGAATGTGGTCTGAAACATAGAAAAGAGTTAAGCCTCCACATTTATTTAATTTGCCAGCAGATAATAAGAAGAAGCTGCATTTTTATATGAAATGAGAGTTTGATATTTTATTGGGCATGAAGTTGGGAAGTGCATTCTGCGTGAACAGAGAATGTTAATTTAATATCTCAAATCTCAGATTTGAGATATTAAAGCTTCTAGATACATTTTATTTAAATTGCCCAGTTCAGAAAATAAGAAAAGCTTCCGCATGTAAAGATTGCCGGATTGTGAATTCATTGGGGGCTAAACTTGTAAAATAGTTATATATGCAGCAGTTACACAATTGCAGTGAACAGGAGAATATGCAGAACAGTTACACTACAGCAGCAGAAAAGACAAACACACAGAGAGCCAAAAACTGAATGGGCTGAATAGAAATACTTATTGTAACTGAAAATGTAAAGTTTTATTTATTTTATATTGTTTGTGATGCAAAGGAAAGTCTCCAGAGGTAAGGAAATATCCCACTGTAATTTTGAAATGTATATCTATTGTTATATGTTTTTCTGAATATGCTAGGAAAGAAATGAGAAGGTGGAAGTCAAAGAGTCATGGTTGTTCACTTAAAATTCATTGTGGAATACAAACTGTCATGAGGTGAACTCTATAAATGATATCACATAGATATGCATAGAGATGTTAAAGAATGGAGAAATGAGGTAAAGAGGGTAAGAAGAAAGAGGAACAGACAGAGAAGTTGTGAAGGCTCAGAGTTGATAAAAGGTAGATATGAAGGCTAGTGGACAGCAGTGAAGAAGGTATAGAACAAAGCTCATATCCAGGTAAATCAGCAAGTGTTTTTTATGAAAGAGTGAGGAAGTTGGTGCTTCCATATCAAGTTGTATCTTGATAGATGTCAGTTGTATATGATTGAGGTAGGAACCTGCTGTAGGTTGTAGCCTACAGTAAATATATGGGAGTTGGAGCTTCCTTGCAAGTTGTAGCTTGTCGAATTGAGGTAGGAGCCTCCTGTAGGTTGGAGCCTACAGAAAATCAGTGGTGAGAGGGAGTTGGAGCTTTCCCTTACATCACAACAATAATAAGATGTGGTTTTCTCCCTTATGGGTTTCCACTTATATCTGTTGTCTATGTGCATGATGTTTATGTGTTGATATGGTGTATCTAATCTACTTAATACTTGTTTCTCACATATTCAGATTGTTTTTACATTATCTAATCTGCTCAATACTTGTTGCTCACATATTAAGATTGCTCACATAGTAAGTTGATCATGAAATGAAAGTGTAAATAAGTTTAAAGGAAAGTTTTAAAATACCATGACTGTGTTAAACTGATTCACCCCCCCTCTCAGTTTAACTAAGGGTTTAACACTAAACCTAAAAAACCTAAGGGACTGGTGACCCTTGGACGATCAACTTTTATCAACGAAATCTTAAGAAAAGCTGAGTATCAGTCATCAGTAGGACCCCAAATTTTTGGTTCTAGACATCTTACTGACTTCCTTCAAGCCGCAGGACCACCATCTGTAGCTAACGCTAAGATTCACAATAAGACTGAAGGGATTGAGCAGAGTTTTCAAGATAATAAGAATTCACAAAATCACCCTTCACAAGAAGGAAATTCTTGCAACCTCCGTGAAGGAGAAGGAGAAACAGACAAT
Organism: Pinus albicaulis; assembly: GCA_034641835.2. NCBI lineage: Eukaryota > Viridiplantae > Streptophyta > Pinopsida > Pinales > Pinaceae > Pinus > Pinus albicaulis. Next base: position 1,409,921,349 of record CM076574.1, read on the forward strand.
CTTGAAATTAAATTATTAGAACCTAGATCTTCTAAAGTAGTGAATAAACAAAGGACACCTAGTATTCCAGATCAAGGTATTGTTGTTAGAACCATTCCAGCCTCTTGTGGGCATATTAGGAATAACTCCCAGCTCCAGAGGTCCCTGAAGAATATTGGCATATTTTTTACCAAATGGCTAATAACCAGCAACCTCAAACTTCTACATTGCAATACCCTATTGTTGACACAGTTGTCAATGCCCCCATGAAGGATATCCCATTACAAAATATTCCTACCTTTCATGGGCTAACTTTAGAATATCTCGATGCATTCCTTTTTGAGTTTGATGTCTTATGCAAGGGTTATGACTACACTACTGACCCCCAGAAGCTGAATCTATTCCCCTCTACTCTGAAGGGAGCAGCTCTGTGTTGGTTCATGGGAGTTGGTGGAGGCACAATCAATGACTGGGACCAAATGAAAAAATATTTCCTTAAAAAATACCAAGATTATTGCCAAACTAGAGAACTAAAATATGAAATTTTTCAAATGATAGATAAGCCTAGCGAGACTCTAGAAGAATATGTAGAGAGTTTCCAATATAATCTACAAATATATCCTTACACAAATCTGCCTGATAATGTTCTAAAAACCACGATGATCAGAGGTATGAAAGACCAATGGGTAGAGACACTAAATATAATGGGTAAGGGTGATATTTATCAAGAAAACTATAAAAATATTATAGATTTGTGCATCAATTGTTCCAGGGCTAGTACAAGGCTGAAACCAGTCGGACGTGATGCAAGCCCCAAAGACAGCAAAGCCTCAAGAGGAAGCATTACACGAAGAGAAATCAGCGACACAATTGGATGTCATGCAAGCTAAGAAAAAGCAGGCTATAAAAAAACATAACTTGGCTATTTTCTGCCCTCGTTGCAGAAAGAAGCACAGTCATAAAGAATGCCCCCTAGATGAGATACGAACATGTGCCATATGTACTAAAGAGCATGCCATGGAAATTTGTCCTTCACTCCCAGGATTAAAAGCAGTCTTCAAGGAAGCGGAAGAAGAAGTGGAACCAGTATATCTGTTGAACCAACGTCGTCAATGGCAAGCGTGTCAGACAGGTATGCCAACCGATCCATCTTCGTTCTTTCCTCCCTCGCAATATAATTCTCAGCAATATTCAAGGGTAGCATGGCAGAATCAACCACCTTTTTTGCCACCTCAAGCATTTTTTATGCCACCATGGCCCAATCAGTCAAATCCAAATAAAAATAATTGGCCAAATTCCCCTTACCCACCACCATTATGGCAAAACAACCCTTATTCCTCCCAATGGTCCCCTTCCACCTCACAAAATCAGAACTAGAAATCAAATTGGCAAAGATCTACGAACCAACCTATGGGGATAGTTCCTCTGCCTCAACCAACTTTACCAGCACCTTACAAGTTGTAGCAGAATCCTCAATCTAATATACGACTGCAACTTCTAGCTCAACCCAACCCAAATCCTAACAACAGACCAGTTCAGTCAATATAAATCATTGAGGGTCTGGACCCTGAGGATGAGTTGAAAGAATGTAACGAACTTAAGTTGAGATCTGGATGCATAATCACTCTAGAAAAGGATAAATATTTTCAACCTGAAGAACCGCACACAAATAAACCTCTGATTGTAGATTATCAACAAATAAAACAAGGGGAATATACAATCAAACAAAAAAATCCTAAACAAGTCATAACCACTTCCCCCACATTCCCAGAAAGATTTTTGATACCACGTCCGACTGAATATCCTGACTTTGATCTTCTGGGTGAACTTAAGAACATTTTTATAGAAATTCCCCTCCTCCAGGCTATCCAAGATATTCCAATATATGCTAAAACTATTAAATAATTGTGCATAAAGAAGTCTGTGAGGAAAACAAAAACAATCCCTACTGTCCATTTTGTTGGGACTATGTCTAATTTATTACTAGGAAAAGAGACTCCTGTAAAATATGAGGATCTCGGAAACCCCATTGTCACAGTCCAGATAAATGACTATTATTTTCCCAATGCTTTAGTTGACTTAGGGGCATCCATCAATATTCTCACAACTACAACTTGCAACATTCTTGGCATCATAGCCTTGGAACCAACAACTATCTTACTGGAACTAGCTGACTGCTCAGTCATTAGACCAGAAGGAACATTACAAGATGTGATGTTCTCTGTAGACACTTGGAAATACTCGATGGATTCCTTGATTATTAATCCTAGGAACCAGCTATATGGACATCCCTTAATATTAGGAAGGCCTTGGCTAGTGACTGTTGATGCTTATATCAACTGCCGAACAGGCCGTATGACTATAACCAAGGGGAATGATGTGAAAAATTTAGCTTTATACCCTCCTGCTCAGCCAAGCTTGACTATTATGAAAACCAGGAAGCAACCTGCAGCATACTTAACAGAAAATATTTGGTCACCAAAGACTGTGGTAGATGCCCTTAAATTCAAAAACCAAACTGAAGACGATGTCATTAATACTTTTATCAATCACCCTACCACAGTATCAAGTTCGAAATGCCACATGATTAAAACAGTCATTAACAATGAAATCAAAGAAGATCCCCTGAGATATATCAATTACCAAACAATAGCAAAAACCATTTTTTATAATAGAAAACCTATCGAAATTGAGCCAGGGAAGATCCTGAACATTAACAGTGATCTGAGTGATGACCAGCAACATAAACTTATTCAAGTCCTTAGGAAAAATAAAGGGGATTTCGCTTGGGATTACTTATATATGTAATGGATTGACCCTCAGCTATGCATGCATCACATCTACATTGAAAAGGATGAAAAAACCATTCAACAACCTCAGCGTAGATTAAATCCTCACCTAAAAGATATTGTTAAAGAAGAACTTCAAAAACTATTATATGTGAATTTATCTATCCTATATATGACAGTAAATGGGTTTCTCCATTGGTTGTGGTTCCCAAAAAGAATGGGAAATGGTGAATATGCGTTGACTATAGAGAACTCAACAAGGCAACGCAAAAAGACCATTTTCCCCTTCCATTTATTGATTAGGTCCTAGATACACTGGTAGGGAAGATTTTTTTTTTCTTTCCTGGATGGCTTCATTGGCTACAACCAAATTCAGATTGCCCCTGAAGACCAAGATAAGACTACCTTTACCTTCCGTGGGGAACATTTGCTTACAGGGTATTACCTTTTGGATTGTGTAACGCACCTGCCACATTTCAAAGAGCCATACTCAGTATTTTTGCAAACTTGATAGATGAAGGATTGGAAGTATACATGGATGATTTCACACCCTATGGAGATGACTTTGAGCAAGCATTACAGACATTGGAAAAAGTTCTGGAACGGTGTATTGCTACCAGCCTATGTTCAAGTCACAAAAAGTGCCATATGATGATGACAGAAGGCCTGATTTTGGGTCATTACATTTCAGCAGCTGGAATTCAGGTAAATACGACAAAAATACAGGTAATTCTCTTACTAGCTACTCCCTGCACTCAAACAAAGGTACACAGTTTTATAGGATTTGCTGGATATTATCGTATATTTATCCAAAAAAAATCACAGATTGTTGCACCATTATATGCCTTAACAGGTAACAGTGATTTCATATGGACTGACAAATGTGACACTACCTTTACAGATTTAAAACGGCTAGTATCAACAACACTAGTATTACGAGGCCCGAACTAGGATATACCATTCCAGATTTCATTAGATGAATCAGACACAGCCATTGGAGAAATTCTTGGCCAAGAAGAAGACAAGAAACCTTACGCTATATATTACATTAGCAAAAACTTAACCCCTACTGAATTGAATTACATAGTAACAGAGAAGGAGTTTTTAGCTGTTATTTATGCTATTAACAAATTTAGACACTATATAACTGGATACCCTGTAATTCTATATACGGATCACTCTGTTATCAAATACTTAGCTAATAAACCCATTATGAATGGAAGAGTGACACGTTGGTTGCTACTTTTGCAGGAATTTGATATAACTATAAGGGATCACCCAGGGAAGGAAAACCTTGTGGAAAATTTCCTCTCTCGAGTGCCAAGAACAGATGATGCAATAGCAGTAGAGGATCAATTTTTGGATGAACACCTGTTTGTCGTAACCGTGAAAATGCCATGGTACACAGATGTGGTGAATTATTTAGCAGTGAGAAAACTACCTAAACATCTGACACCCAGATAAAGGAAATCGATAGTACAGTGCAACACTGGTTTCTCCTAGATTGGAGGATACCTTTTTCACACAGGGGCTGATATGCACATCCGCAAGTGTATCAGGGAAGACAAAATTTATGATATCTCAAAAGCCTGCCATGATGGACCTTGCGGTGGAGATTTTGTAGACTGCAGAACTGGACATAAAATTTTACAAATGGGCTACTATTAGCACACGATTTTTAAGGATGCTAAGAAATTTGTTCAGGCCCGCGATATTTGTCAAAGGATGGGCTGCCCTGGCCAATCCGATGAGATGCCCCTATATCCACTGCTGGTCATAGAACCTTTTGAGCGTTGGGCATTAGATTTTGTTGGGCCAATCAACCGATCATACAACCAAAAATCATATATATTGGTTGAAACAGAATACGTAACTAAGTGGGTAGAAGCAGTAGCATTACCAAGAGCCACAGAAGAAACTATGATAAACTTTCTTTTTGAAATTTTTGTACGATATGGGTTACCCATAGAAGTAATCACTGATGGAGGGCCACAATTTGTAGGCCACAAGATTGCTGCTACACTAAAAAATCATCATGTTATTCACATAATTACCTCTCCATACCACCTGCAAGCGAATGGGCAGGTAGAAAGCACCAAAAAAGTAATTGAAGCTATTCTAATGAAGACTGTCTCATCGCACAAACGATACTGGGCTACTTGACTGCCAGAAGCCTTGTGGGCATATCGCACAACTTGGAGGAATACTACTGGATACTCCCCATATCAGCTGGTATTTGGTAAGGAACCTATTTTTCCCATAGAGTTTGAGATACAAACACTAAGGACAACCCAGGAAGTGGGACTAGATTTAACTGAAGCCCAGAATAATAGATTACAAAAAATAAATGAATTATACGAAATACTGCTTTTGGCTCTGCAACATACTGCACTTATTCAACAACAAAGATCCAAATGGCACGATTCTATGATCAAGAAAAAGATATTTCATGAGGGCGACTAGGCACTTCTCTACAATTCTAGGTTTCAAGACTTCCCTGGTAAATTACAGACTAAGTGGTTAGGTCCCTATGAAATAAAGGAAGTACATGACAATGGCACTCTTACATTGGCCACCATTGATGGGTTTGATTGTTCCTTTAAAGAAAATGGGCATTGGGTGCACCTCTACCAAAGACCACTCACAAGAGAATATTTTTGTCAACAGATACGCAAGGACTCCACCATGCAAATTTTAGCTGTAGAAGATAATCCTTCGGAAGCTTCATATTTGTAAAAATTCATTTATTTTTCTTAAAAAAAAAAAGAAAAAAAGACTATAAATATGATTTTTGATTCAATTTGTTTTTTTCTCTGCCTATTTTGCTATTCCATCTTCAGAACAACACTTTTTGGTTTTTCTATTCCATCTTCAGAACATCACTTTTTGGTTTTTCTATTCCATCTTCGAAACATCACTTTTTGGTTTTGTTGTTCCATCTTCGGAACAACACTTTTTGGTTTTCCTGTTCCATCTTCAGAACAACACTTTTTGGTTTTTTCGTTCCATCTTCGGAACATCACTTTTTTGTTCTTTTGTTCCATCTTTGGAACACCACTTTTTGGTTTTGTTGTTCCATCTTTGAAACAACACTTTTTGGTTTTGCTGTTTCATCTTCGGAACAACACTTTTTGGTTTTGCTATTCCATCTTCAGAACAACACTTTTTGGTTTTGTTGTTCTGTCTTCAGAACAACACTTTTTGGTTTTGTTATTCCATCTTCGGAACAAAACTTTTTGGTTTTGCTTTTCCATCTTCGGAACAACACTTTTTGATTTTGTTGTTCCATCTTCGGAACAACACTTTTTGATTTTGTTTTTCCATCTTTGGAACAACACTCTTTTTTGTTTTTTCTATTCCAATTTTGGAACAACACTTTTGTTTCTTGTACAATTTTTGTGTGTTATGAACAACACCTTTTTTATATATTTCTCAAACACCATTTTCCTCTCATGGAATTATTCCTAGCTCATTTCAACCTTATTTCTTTGATTCCTTTTATGGCCTGAAGTATAGTACCTTCATGCGGATAAGAATTATGGATTTTATTAAAGCAGCTGAATATTTTTAACGTTATGATCTTTGACAAAGATAGCTTCTTGATGATAGACTTAAAACAATTGAAAGGGACACAATTATTTATATTTCACTTTACTGTACTTATTTCTACTATATATGATATTGATTGATCATCTTTACCATGGTGGTTCTACTCTCCCTGGTTATAATTCTCTCTGTCTATTATCAATGGGATTATGGGTATAATTTTTCTTATTATTGATATACTTCAACTTCTTACACCATCCCTACTCTTAAGGAGTACTGAGCCTCCCTCTATTTATCATAAAAATATGTAATGAAAATTAAATTTTATCTACAGATAGAGGATATGGGGTCTCATTAAGAGCCAGCCTACCATGTTCATAAGGATGTAGCAATGTGGCATTCCCATTATGGCCACCACACCAAGGTTATGATCCATTGGATGACTAAAACATGCTTCGAACAGGAGGTCTCATCATGAGCCAGCCTGTTCACTTTTGCTACTTCCCAGTGAATGGAAGTATGGTTATCTGGTTACCATACCAGCACACTAGTCTCTTCTGTAGAAACAACAACGAAATTTTTCAATTATAAATTTAGGATCCTGGCTCACATGGGTTAAAAATCAACTCTGTCGAGGCTATGGACACTTGTCAGCAGCAGAAGCTCTGCTTATGGTATTGAAGTTCTATTTCCTTAATCAATAATTCTTATAATACCCTCTTCCCATTTATCTTTTTATCTGAGAGATTATTTCCTCTAAACACTTCTCTACTTTGAACCTTTATGCATGCGTTCATGTTTTTACTCAATCATATCGTGTACAGCAGGATTATCATCGGCAAAGCATCCTTTTGTACATATTGTTGTCCTCTTTCCTTATCACATAACTTATCATCAATCAAAGTGTCTTGTCTCTTGTCATTTACTATGATTATACACCACGTTTTCACTCTATCCATCTCTCTTATTGTCCCATCATTTATTTACGTACTCTGTTCCATTTACTACTGTACCCTTCATATTTATATCCTACCATCGAAATAACCATTCCCCGTCTATTCAGTTGTAGGTGACCTCTCATTTTGAAGGGGGGAGAGAAATTCCATTACACGAGGCATGCGTTGTCATTATTTCATTAACTGATAAGATATTCCATGATCACGCTGCATGCGACAATTTAATAACACAATTAATATCAACTACACTTAGTTGTTACAACAACTTGCTGTTCTATCGCTCTAAGTGTTGCTATGTTTTTAGTATTGCTGCATTTTTTCGGTATCGCTACATTTTTCCATTACACTCATCCTTTGAAATAGTAGGAAGAATTCAAGCATTATAGGTGGTAAGCAAGTGCGCTGCGAACCTTTAGTGTTAGAGGTCTCCGACAGAGCTAGGGAAATTCCGATCCGTGTAGGGTGGATATCCTATCTCACAAGATTTCAGCCCTCGAATGAGGAAATTTCCATTGAATTTATATATCATATGCAGAATGGGGAATCCATGGTGAAAGGTAGAATAATTACGGTCACAGACGTTATAATAGCTGAAGTATCTAGGCTGCCGGCAGAAGGAACTATATGGTCACAAAAACATGTATTGCTGCAAGACGCGGTGGAAACTTTCAAAGACGAAGGTGAGCAAGTAGTCAGGAAAGACAAAGGCATCCAACCATCTTCTCTATTAGAACCATGGAGAGAATTAGAAATAATTATCCAAATTTACATTACCTACGATGGTCGCCAAGATGTGGTAAGACCACGACAACTTAAACTATTAGTTGTCTTGAAACAAAAACTCACTGTTAATCTGCCATCTCTTTTGAATTATTTACTGCATGATACTGCTGTTAGAATAAGATGGGCTAGACACCCTGAAGCTGTAATAAGTCACCATTGATTGATTAGATTAATCAGCAGTCATAGCCTGGTTCAATACAAATTAACTTGGGATGGTTTCAAGATGGCCCTAGAGAGCATGCAAAACCCTGTAACCCAACATCCCGAAATTACGAAGACAAGCCAACAGAACCCTGTTTCGAAAAGAAAAAATACTGCCCGTTCAAAGGCTGAACCCTATAAATGCAGGAAGTCTGTAAGAATTGAACTAGCCCAGAGGATGTATGCAAATCTTCGGAATGAAAGCAACGAAACTGCGGAGGCAGCTAGTTTAGTTAGGATAAGAGACTCTGAATCCAAAGACGAGGCACCTGGTTCAGAAGAAGAAACCAAAGAAGAGCCCAAAGAAGAGGTCAAATCAGAATCTGAACTTGAAGAAGAGGCACCCATTTCAGAAGAAGAGCCCAAAGAAGAGGCCAATTCAGAACAAGAACAAGAACAAAATTATAATAATGAACTGTAAATTGAAGTAGAACTGGATTTTGAGATAGGGATAGCCGAGGTCCTGGAAAATCTTAATGTATATATGCAACCTGGAGGACCCTTCGTCCCAGCAGAATGGAAACAAAAGTCCCAGAGAATTCCGGGCATATAGAAACACTGCCATCTCCAGAGGCTGCTGACACAGAAATTTTTCAGGAACTTGACAACTAGTTTGGTGACACGATTATGTTGGAACACAGTGATGAGGACTAGCAGCAGTCTGCAGACATAGAAGTTAGTCACAAGTCGGACAATCAGTCAGGTGATATGTTTCTTTTGGAACACAGCTCTGATGACCAACAAGCAGCTCTAGAAACCATTGATAAACCTGTTAGTGGAATGGACACTCCTCAAAAGAGCCAAGTAGCCAGAGAAAAACTTGAGAAGCTGCGACAAAAATACCGGAAGCTCCAAAAGACAGTCAGAAGGCTACGACGAGAAGTTTAAAACTTGAAAACTCAGAACACTTCTCCTGAGGTAACCGCTGTAGCTACACAAACGAGAATATGCGAGAATAGATCAATAGAAATTCAAACTGAGCTCGCTCCCACTCGAACAATAGCCACCTAGGTTAATTTTCATAAAAATTTGGTAAATGCGACTATTCAAATGGAGGGTTGGTCCTCCTACAATAAGAAAATAAAAACTGAAGAGGTATTCTCTCATAGGATCAGCACTCAGACAGAAGGGAAATCCAAGGACTTCTTGTCAAGGAATGACCCTATTATTTTAAAACTTCAATAAGAATTGACACAAGCCCAGCTTGCTTTAGAACAACATCAACAACAGACAGTTCCCTGCAAAAACACTAGGAATTATAAAAACAATTGAGGGAATTAGCCCTAGCAGAGAATGAGGCTTTTGATGAAGCTAGACAGGAAGAAGAAAAACTGAAGATGAAAACTAAGCTGAAAAACGTCAGGGATCAGTTGGACACCATTTGTTCATTATATTCGGATATCTTGACCTGTCAATCTCCTGCTACGAACTATGCCTTGTTCTTATTAGAATGATATTTATGGTTAAAAACCAAAGCTGTTAGATCCAGCAAGCCAGTTGAGCTGAAGACAATGGATGACTTTATAAATTGTTGTAAGAAACATGGAGTAAAGGTCCAAAGGCTTCTTTTTGAATTTTATTTGCATAATTTTATATTACATAAAGAAGTGGATGTGAATCCTAGCCCTTTTGTTGGAGATATTCAATTTCAGGCTATTATCTCTTTTGCAGTCAACCAAATCAAGAGGTTGAAATCTTATAATTCATTCCAAAGACAGGAACACAACTTAGATCTTTTGGTAAGAAGTGAACCTACTCACTCTCTGCAATTGTTTACTAAGCATAAACAACTGATGACACAGGAAGGCGTGCTTAAAATTTTAGGGCCCATACATAAGGGAATTGTGCTGGAAGGAACAACATATTTCCTCTCCATTCAGGAAATATCCCTGGTTGAATCCAAAATGAGATGGATGGTTTCAAGAAACAATGTTAAGGAAAGAGAACCATTTAATTATGGAAATTTCAAAGCTGTTGCGAAACGGTTAGTCCCATACAGCAACCTTCTCTTAAGAGAAGGACCCTATTGGGTGGGATGTTGCTTTAAAAGCCCCATTATTTGGTATCCTCCTGAAGGGTATCATCCTGACTATGAATTACCTGAAGGACAAGAAGTGGCAGCCTTTGCAAACCTGGCATGACATTATGGTCTCAGGCCTATTATGGACATATATTCTCCAGCCTACTCTTTAACTTCTTTGCATAATAATTATTTATTTTTCATGGGGACATGAAAAAAGGTAAGAAAGGGAGTATGCTGAGCCTTGCAATAGGTATGTATTTACTTTTGATTACTTTCCTTTTTCCTCTTCCTTATCCATCTTGTGCCATGATATAATAATATAATGAAAGGATTTTTGATGAATAATGAATGAAAAATTATCCTGATACGATTTAACCGTCCAAACTAATTCTTGTGCTTTTTATGCTGAAAATAACAGAAGGAAAAACAAGACTTAATCATGGGAAAGAAGACGTGTTAAATGCGGTCGAATCGAAGGTAAATCAGTAAGGATTAGCGCAAGAACGAACAAACTGTCCGAGGATAGCATTTTGTCATGGATCCCTCAGGATCTCCTGATCCTGAGGGATCACACTTACCTTTCCTTTTAGCTATAAAGGGACAGGGAGAGCTATTTCTCAAGGAGGAGGATTGATGTATCTTTCATTTCTGCATAATTTTTAATCGTAATTCATAGAACATAGTTCTAAACGTCAATATCATATTGTGATGTTGATTGACTGTGATGATTAATATATAATTCGCGTTGTTGTTTATTCAATTATTCTGGAGTAATTAAGCAGTATTCACCGGTGGCTACGGGCCCGATCCTTGGTGAATCTCATTGTTGTTTCCTGTGTTATACTTTTCCATTTATTGCAAATGTATTATGCTTTTCCGCTTTGCAGTTGAAGTACCTTTGATAATTCGGATTTCTGGTATTTATTTCCATTGAATACGCATTTCCAATTTATTTCCTTAAGGAATTAGTTTCTATTTAAAAGAATTGGTTTTGATTATTTAAAGCGTAGACAGTTATTTCCAATACTTTCCTTCTATTCAATAGTTTAGATCCATCTGAAAGAGCTTGATTAATGCTTCAATGCTCTCGGTTGATTGTCATTCGAATTAGTTGAATTAAGATTAATCATAGTTTTGGGTTATAATGCATAGATGAATCACTTCCTTTAAAGCTTCAATATTTATGATTACATCTATATTAAACGATTGGCTTTAGCATTACTCTTTGTATGAATAGCTTGCACATATTATGTACACGCTTGAGATAAAAGGACTTACCTTGGTTGATAATTAATGTGAGGCAATTAGGAGTTTTAAAGACACTTGTTAGCACCCAACATACAGTAGGCTCTATCTTGAAAGAACTAATTATGTTATTAGATAATTAAGTTTATTATTGATATTTAGAGTGGAGGAATATGCCTCATGGATGATTAAACATGAAAATTAAAAAAGAATGGTTAGTCTCAAGTCTATCTAGAGTATGCCATGTTGTTGTAGGACAATAAATCGCTCTATAAAATCAGAGTGAAAGGAGATTTTATTGCTATAGAAAGTAAAGAGAAAGAAATCATGTAGCTAGTAAACTGAAAACATGAAGGGAAAATCCCTTCTGAAATCTATGGAAAACCCTAGCTCTAAAGATTATATTAGGGGTTTTGGTTGAACTATTTATCCGTGAGTGGTCCAAAACTAGGCTACTATGAAAGTAAATACCTTATGGGAGGAGAGATGGCCAAGGGAATTCTAGTCACCATTTCCATCGGGTACTCAAAAGAAAGAAAATAGAATAACAATAATAATTCGAGATGAGAATAGTTGACATTAAATAAATAAAATATATGCATATCAGTAATTATATGAGTACATACACTATGCTAGCAATGTGCAAAATTCAAGCATGTGTATATTTGTTTTAACAAAGTTTAGAGAAAAGAGAAGATGTTAGATAAAGAAGAAGAAAACACTAATAGTCATGGAGTATCTCAATGAAACTTAGAAATTCAATCGAAACAATATTAAGAGTACATAATTCAGAATAAACAAGTATGCTATTTAGAACACAAATAAAAATTTAAATCAATAGGTTGACTCACAAATCACCATTTCATCAAAAAGGAGAAACATTAAGGATCAGTAGGAAATAAAGGTAATACTTGAAGTATAAATTTTGTTTGGGGAGGACCCTTACGTAGAACCTAGTTAGACAAAATTTTAAGTGGCATATGAAATTATTTACACATACAAATTTGGATATTGAAAATTTCTGTTATTTTAAATAAAATACTCACAACAGTTGTAAAATTCCACGTACCACATTTAACACAAGATTAAATGAATATCCTCGTCGCAGGCTATAACCCACAATGATATTGATGAGTATCCTCTGTATACAAATACAAGTCATTAAATTCTTCAGGGTTTTGAACATTTTTGAGAAACCATTGAATTTCTACTTCTATCCATAGGGAAACCCTCAACAAGGGTTAGATTAGACTTTTTTAACAGAAACCCTTGGGCAAGGGAAACAAAGAACCAACCTGGGTACACATACACCGGGGTAAGTACAGGCCATGCTAGTTGTGAGCTCTAGACTAAATTTAAACTAGAAATGAAGCCCAATTAGGAAGAAAACTTGGGAATTTTCATGGAAAAAACAAAAATGGGAATTGTCATGAAACAACACAAACGTATTACATTCATGATAATACAAAAAATAGGGAAAAATGATAACCAAAATATGAAAGTGGGAAGGTCAGAGTCCATTACCTCAAAAAAGATAAGGTTTTGGCATATACCTATCGCAAATATGAAATGGGACGAACGTTGTTAACTAAAAATGAGGAAGAGATATTAACAAAGATAACATAGAGATAAATCTATCAAAAGTCTACGTTACGTGGTGATAAAGTTCGTCCCATTTCACATTTGTGACACTTATATGTCTAAACTAGTTAGCTATATCAGAACAACAAATATTGTCAAAGGTTGGCTGAAAGAGCCATTGAAGTTTTGATAGGCACCCACCCATTCATACAAGACAAAGTCTCACGTGAATTCCTATCAACACTTGGTTATCTTGGCTTACATAATCTATGGTAATCAAAGCGCGGAGACCTTTCCTGAAGGGTAGGAAATCTTATTGAACCAAGTGTTGAACGAGGGGAATTCATTCAACTTGTTATACTTGTTGGCTCATCAGTTTAGAGCCCATTTAGCACAAGCCCATGACCATCCCAAGGGTGAGCAAGAAAGGTTTTCTATGTCTCCATACTTATTGTATGCAATCCATGCCCACAATTAGTTTCCTAGCATGAAATGGAAATGAACAACACGAACATAGAACAACTAATTGACCATTTCATCATTAAATTATACAACCTTATCTTTGAAGAAAACCCACTTTACATACATTATACCATTAATGCTCGAGTTATAATAATACTTATAATTCATTAATATAAAAGTACTTTTAGATTTTTAATTGGTATATATTTTTTAATCTTTCTTGATTTTTAGAAAAATAGTAAATAATAATATATCAAAAAAACAAAATGCTCAACAAAAACTTAAATTAAAATTGTAAATATATTATTAAATTTTATGCAAAATTTTAAATTTTAAACAATATTTTAAATATGATTTCCATTTCACTTACAATATAATTTTAAATCTTCAAATGATTTTAAAATTAAAAAATCAAAGAGGCCATGGTACATTAAAAGGCATTTCAAACCAAAAAAAATCGATGGATAGAATTAAATTAAGAAAAATGAAGTTTGACTCCCACTTAACTCGAGATCGAAAGACTTAAATGTAATTCTACACCTAGTTGATTAGTCGCGTTGCACAGGTTGGCTGATGAGTCACATGCATGCAGATATAATGATTAACTTCCTTTGAAATTATACAACCTACAAACGCAACAAATTGATAACAGAAATGGCGTTGATAGAAGGAGTTGCCTGATCCATTATCTAACAGTTTTAAAAAATTTCAGTTCAAATAAATTTGTATGCCATCATTTATCTATTCGATAAGGCTTTTCAGAGACAGTTAATCTGAATTTCTTATCAATGATGATGGAGAAAGAAAATTGTTTATTTACACCGTGCGTAATAATCATAAATGGAAGATAACAAGTGTTTGTTTACACTTGTAAGTATTAGTTTAAAGAGTGAATGCCCTAACAATTAGTTTTCTCCTTGTAACTATTGCTAACTGTCAACCTTAACAATTAGTTTCTTACCTTGTAACTATTAGTTGTCTACCTTGAATCTTCCACCATTACGTTAGGGAAGATTTCACAGATCCCAAGACGGGCAAACCCCTTCCAAATAAAATCATAATTATGGAAAGGAAAAGATTTAAAGGAGGCAGAAGGATAGGAAGCATGAGATGAGAGGGATCCTCGAATAGGGCTAGCTACACACCTAACTCAAAGAGTGGCTTTCGACCCACGAGGTGGTTACCACCTTTCAAGCGGAGAGCAACAACTTTGTTTAAGAAGGCCACATAATTTTCCATTATATGCAATGTACAAACAGCAGTCTCGTCCTTTCCAGTTCTAACAAGTTTTTCTATTTTTCCGTTTCTTAAGATTGAGAAAGTAAAAAAAAATGTTATCACTGGAAAAAAATGAGAGCTAGACTTTGTTGGAAAAAATGAATGCTTCCCCAACAGCGAAAGAGAATGGAAAGATAAAAACTAGATTGAATAAAAACTGCAACTCACAGGTGAGTACTGCACCTAGAGACTGCACACAAATGGAGAGTACACTCTACATTCATTAATCAAATGATACAAATATAAGTACATCACAAAGAAGCAGGAAGTTGTAAACAAACTCCTATATCCTAGGAACTAATCCTAACTTAAGGAGCTACGTTAAAACAATGTAACCATTTCTCCATTAATATACAAATAATATTAATTATTTCCAACTCTCCCCCTTAATGGAGAAAGGATTACTCTGAATTCATAACATCCCTCTAAACAATTCAAACTTTATTCTCCCAAGAGGCTTAGTAAAAATGTCTGCCATGTTGTCACAAGATTTACAATATTCAACAAATATTTCCTCTGACTGAATTTTTTCTCGAACAAAATGGAACTACGTATCGATATGTTTGGTGTTTTTATGAAATACTAGATTGTATGCTATCTTGATGGTAATCTGGTTGTCACTTTTAGTGGTAGTTTCTCCTTTATGTTCTTCTCCTGCGTCATTGAGAAGTCTGCTCAACCAGATAGCTTCACATGTGGCTACACACAATGTTTGGTACTCAGCTTCAACTGAAGATAAAGCTACAGTACTTTGATTTTTTCTACTCCATGCTATGACCCTGGATCCAATACTGAATGCATAACCTGTGATAGATCTTCGATCATCCAAGTTTCCTACCCAATCAAAATCTGAAAAACCTGCTAGAGTAACATCATATGTGTCAGTGTATAAAATACCATAATCACTAGTACCACAAAGGTACCTCAACACACTCTTTGTTGCAACCCAATGACTTTCAAGAGGTTTAGACATGAACCGACTCAGCACACTAACAGAGTATGCCAAGTCTGGTCTAGTTGTAGTAAGATATATTAGACTCCCAACTAGTTGTCTATACATAGTGGCATCCACCTCCTTAGTGCCATCGTCACTGCACATCTTTAGATTCTGCTGCAATGGTGTTGTTGCTGACTTACACTGCTCCATCTTGAATCTTTCTAGCAGACTTCTGGCATACTTCCCTTGAGTAAGAAAAGTATGTCCAGAGTCTCTCCATACTTCCAGACCCAAGCAATAATGGAGATTTCTGAGATCTTTCATTTCAAATCCTTGCGACATCTTCCATTTGATTTATTTGATCTGAGTATCTACATTACCCGTTATAATCATATCATCCACATACAAAGAAATCAAAATGATTTTCCTTTGTTTATTATACATGGTATAAAGATTTGGATTATTCATGCTCCTATGAAAACCATGTTGTAAGAAGAATGAATTGATCTTCTCATACCATGACCTGGGTGCTTGTTTTAAACCATATAATGCCTTTTTCAATCTACAAACTAGATGTTTTAAACCATATAATATTTTATTTAAGAAATTTGTAGTTGAAAGTTGAAACAAAGTTTTTTTTTTATCAAGAAAAACCTCTGCAAGTTAAAAACAATTTTTTTTTAAGAAAAGTGTGTGCCCGCTCTGTTAGTGAAAAACATATTTTTTAAAAGTCTCTACCGGTGATTGTAGAATTTTTTTTTGTGGTTGAATCAAATTTTTTTCTAAGATCAAATCAGATTTTTAAGAAGAATTCCTTGGTATCTTTAATTGGGGTTGTCCTTTTCGAAAAGGAAAATTACCAGGAATGGTTTAAGAAAGTTAAAAATACTCTTATCTTTAACGATTTTTGGGATGGAGTCTGTGAAGGAGAAAGAGAATGCATTGGTGCAGCCTGATGATCGGAAACAAATCGCAATTTGGAAAAGTAAGGATAAGTAGGCCTTTGCCTTAATATCCACTTCAGTCTCAGAAGAGGTAAGCAGATACATTACTTAGAGAAAAACAAATTATGATGCCATAAAAAAACTAAAAGAGGTTTATGATTCACATTCTGAATTGGAGATAATTCAATTATTATTGAAGTTATTTAATCTGGAAATGAGCTATAATGATCCTCTAAAACTTGCCTCTTAAATTAAAGCCATCTATCATGAAATTGAATGTAATGGAGTTAAAGTTGATTTTCCGCTTACTTCCTTTATAAAATATCTTTACCCTAGTTATTCACACTACTTGGAATCTCTCCAAGCTAGTGGGAAATTAAAAGATAAAGATTTTGACAAATTAGTAGGGAAAATTGCAGAAAGGGAGAAGGCTTTTGGCAAGAAAGAAGCATCATATATTTCTAATATCGAAACCCTATGTCTTGCTCAAAAAGACCAAAAACAACAGGATGAATCTTTCAGAAATAATAGAGTTAATAGAGGTCGAGGTAGGAAGAATTATAGAGGCAAGGGGGGTAGAAATATTCAGGGAGAGAGACAACAGAATGAACAACAACAAAAAAATTTCCTGATAAACCAACTATAAAATGTTTTAGATGTGGTAAACTTGGACATACTACTGCAAATTGCAGAATTCCCTGGGATAAAATTAATGAAAAAAAGAAAAATTTCTTGAAAAGAAAGATCATATAAATCCAGGCATAGGGCAGTCTTCTGAGAATACACATTATGTTGTCGCACATTGTATTTCCACATGAAATATTTTTTTAGTACTTCTTTTTCTTCATGGTATGACAATTGGGTTTAGACACAGGTTCCACGTGTCATATGACCTTTCGAAGAGATTTTTTTGATCAATTTAGTGACAATATTGATGGAGTAGTGTATTTTGCTGATAAGTCCCAAATCAAACCATCAGGGATTGGTTAAATTCAGTTAAAAATTCCTGGACTTCCAAATTATATTTTGAATGATGTTCTTTACATTCCACAGTTCCAAAGAAATTTTTTATCTCCTATACAAATAAGACAACAGGGACATTCCATTCACATATTTGATGGTAAAGTATAAATTAGAAGAGAAGCTGACAATAAAACTGTAATGTCTGGTGTTGCATTGAACACAACTTATTTGGTTCAGCAAAATGATACTCTATCATATTCTATTACGGCATGCACGCTTCGGTCATGTTAATTATGAAAGTATTTGAATTATGAAACAACAGGGGATTAAGGGACTTCCAACAATTCCCAGAAAATTTACCCCATGTCATGCTTGTATATTAGGCAAGCATCACAAACAGTCTTTTCAGAATTCTAAGTCTAGAGCTACAAGAAAATTAAGTCTCATACACTCTAACTTATGTGGTCCAATGCCTGTACCAACTGCAAATGGAAATAAATACATACTCACTTTTATTGATGATTATTCAAGGCTATGTTGGGTTTATCTGCTTAAAGAAAAATCACAAGTTTTTGATGTGTTTAAGAAATTTCATCTCTTGATAAAAAATGAAGCATAACTTACTATTTGTACTATAAGGACTAATAATGGAGGATAATATACTTCACATGATTTTGAAACATATTTGCAAGAGAATGGCATCAAACACCATACCACAATACGATATAATCTACAAAAAAATGGTGTTGCTGAAAAAATGAACTGTACATTGCTTCATATGGTAAGGTAAATGATGTTTTTTAAGAATGTAAAATTATTTTTTGGGGGAGAAGTCGTGCTCTATGTGGCATACATTAGAAAATTAGATCAGTCTATGGAGTTTCCTTCTCCAAATGATGAGAAATTAGTTGACGATGATAATTTCGTTGTTGTTGATGAGGAATTAGTTGATGCAAGTGTTTCTATAGAATCAATGACATAAATGGCAAGAACTGAGCCAGATGAAGAAGATGAGAAACTTCCTACACAACCTTTTCGAAGGTCAACTCGTATTCGAACATTTCCAAAGAAATATGATGAGTTTAAGGCTGGAAGCTCCTTAGGCAACTATTCTCATTCTGAATTTAATTTTTCTGTGGATTGTGAACCTACTTGCTTTGAAGAAGATGTTAGTTATGAACAGTGGAAAGATGCAATGAAAAAGGAATATGATGCTCTCATAAAAAATGGCACATGGAGGCTAGTGGATCCTCCTGTTGGCATCAAACCTATTGGTTGCAAATGGATTTATAAAACTAAAATTTGATGGTTCGCTAGACAAGTACAATGCAAGACTTGTAGTGAAGGGATATGCACAGAAAGAGGGTATCGACTATACAGAGAAATTTTCTCCTACGGATAAATGAGGCACTATTAGATTGTTGTTTGCTATTGTAGCTCAGAAAGAATGGAAAATTCATCATATGGATGTCAAAAATGCCCTTTTAAATGGAGATTTAAAAGAAGATATTTACATGTTTCAACCAGAAGGTTTTTCCATTAAAGGGAAAGAATAAAAGGTTTGCAAACTAATGAAGTCTTTGTATGGCTTGAAACAAGCGCCACGATCATGGTATGAGAAGCTAACTGAACATCTTCTTAATTTAAACTATAAACATTTTGACCTAGATGATGCAACTCTTTTCGTTAAGAAAGTTGGAAGATCAGTTGTATATCTAGTTGTATATGTTGGTGATTTGATGATCACAGGAAACAATGATGAATACATATCATCTATAAAGAAGGAATTGAAAAGGGTTTTTGATATGGCAGATTTAGGTTTACTTCATTATTATATTGGAATTGAATTTGATCAAAAACCACAACATATTTTCATCTCTTAGGAGAAATATGTTAATAAAATATTAAACGGATATAGTATGACGGAATGTAATCCTGTTGCTACTCCAACGTAGCAGAATTTGAAACTCACTTTCGAAGAAGGAAAGTCGTTTGAAGGTCCAACAAAGTACAGGAAACTTGTTGGAAGCTTGATTTATTTGTCTATTACTTGTCCTGATATAACCTTTGTTGTCAGGATACTTTCTAGGTTTATGCATCATCCTTGTGAGGGGCATTGAGTACCAGCAAAAAGAGTTTTGAAGTATTTAAAAGGAATTCAAACTTACGGCATCAAATATTCCAAAGTTTTAGACTTCCATCTTGTTGGTTCTTCAGATTCAGATTTTGATGGAGATAAATAAAATGGAGTCTCAACTTCCGGATATTCGTTGAATCTTGGATTAGCAGCCATCAGTTGGAGATCACGCAAGAAATTTGTTCCTGTTGATTCTACCACTGAAGCCGAATATGTTGCAGCAACTCAAGCCACTAAGGAAATCATTTGGCTTCGAAAAATACTCAAAGATTTGCAGGAGAAACAAAGAGTTTCAACTCCTCTATTTTTCGACAACTCTTCTACAATTCAGTTGGCCAGGAATCCAAAGTTTCATGATTGAACCAAACATATCAACACCAAATATCATTTGATTTGACATCATGTAGAGGCCAAAACAATTCATCTAACATTGTTCAACACTTGAAAAATTTGCAGATATTTTTACCAAAGAATTAGGGCGTGAAAAGTTCGAAAAATTTAGATCTTTACTTGGTATGTCAAATGTCCCTTTGAATTAAGTGGGGAAATATTGTAATTCTACGGGAATCTTAAGGGTTCTGTGTAGTTAGGTAGTTAGGTAGTTAGGAAGTTAGTAGATAGTGATAACTAATTTCTGAACTAATTTCTGAAGTATAAATGTAATCCAATTCAATGAATGGGACACAGTGGTTATTATTTAACAGCAAGGACGAAATTAGCAGGGCAAACCTAGTATAGGGGAAAGTCTAGTTGCCCCATCTCAAGCTTCATTTTTTACAAAGAGTTCGTAGAAATGGGAGAAGTAGACCGAGTGCTTCATGGGCTCCACTGTCGACTCTTGGATGCTATGTTCAACCGGTGAAGAAAGTGAGATGATGTTTGGGTACTCTCTGTTTTTCATCCTGGGCAGATTTGTTCAATATGGACATGAAATTGCAGGGAATGGAGTCTAATACTTGAAGAATCCGGTCCATGTGAAGCTTCATTCCTTTTGTGACACAAAATTGATTGACCTTCACGACATTTTAGGCATATTTTTGCCAGAGAATTTATTGGGGGCTTGCAAAATTTCAGTGGGCCTGTGACAGAGCATTTAGTGATTGGGTCTGGGAATGAATAAATGTTATGAATAGATGTCCAATGGAGAATTAATTGGGGGATGAACTAATGTAGGGTTTGAAACTAGTTGGGTTGATGCTGGTTTTGGTTTTGGGCTCTGGAGGCTTCAGATATAATGTTCCAAGATCTGACAAAAAAGAAAAACTTGTTACTAGTAAAGAGATAATGTTCCAAGATCTGACAAAATAGAAAAGCTTGTTATGGCTTCAAAAGACGAGACTGTTATTTCTTGAACAAGGCTAGCCTTCTTGAAGAGAGCTGCTCTCTGGATGAAATACCAATTGCCTACGATTGAAAATTGAAACACATCACATGACAGTGTGGTTTAAATAATCACATCACTATAAACTTGGGTTGCCTTTGATGAATTCCATGATCTTTGGGGAAGCATTCATTTTCCCAACAAAGTATAGCTCTCATTTTTTCCAGTGATAACAAGTTATTCTACTTTCTCAAGTTTAAGGAAACAGAAAAATAGAAAAACTTGTTATGACTGGAAAAGATGAAACTGTTGTTTCTGTATTACAGAGAGTGGACAATTCTCTGGCCTTCTTGAACAAAGCTATTAACAGACCTGCTCTCCGCAAGAAATTTGTGCCTAGCCAAAATTTACCAAAACCAGTAGGTTTAGCACAAACCACTCTATCCAATTATGGGGATTGAATTGGGAAGCTTCAAGCATCTCCACCTTTTACAAGTCAAAACATAAAACAGGGACAATGTAATATCCCAAAATAGGGAAATTCTACAACAATGGGAACATCTTGTAATGTTTCGAAGTTGGAGATCAACAATACATGAAAAAAAATGAAATTACTACAGAAAATTATCTCATAAAATGTGTGTTAAACACATTTCCATCATATTATGAACATATTAGCAAAAGTATTCCTTTATACACTGTCTCCAAGTGGGGAAAAGCATCAAAATAGACCCTAAAAAAGTTATTCCCAGATAACTACGTGATAATAAGGTGAAATAACGATTGGATCCCTCAGCATATAGATTAATTCCCTTACATACAAAATTGGATCAGAAACAAATCCCTTTTGATAGGTTAAACAGATCTCTCAACCTTACAATGACTTAGGAACACCCAAATCCATGCAGAAAAGACTGAAGCATGTACAACGTTCCTTTATGAGGGTTTCTGTAACATTACAATATAAAATCATAGATCTGGATTTTGATGGCACAATATGCTAAGAAAACAGAGATCTGGCCTCCTTATTACATTATAGAGATAACCTGGCAAGGGTTTCTTGAGACACATGTACAAAAAGAGAAGATGTGAATACTCAGCTAAAAAATAATGCAGTCTCACTACAAAATTACATGAACATAGCTGAATAATGTACAAGAGGAATAAGAATCCATTTTTCTAGCTTTCCGGGAGAAGGGTTGGCCATTTCCCTAGGAAACTAGCTTAGAAACAAGGCCTAAAACCTTGCTGCAACAACTCTCTAGAAAATGACGTAGTTCCTGCAAGGGACTGCACTGTAGGAAAGTAGAGGTGCTTTGGCCAAGTGCCAAGATATGAAATGATCTCAGAAATCTCCTGTGCTGATCTCTCAAGAGAAGGAAGGCACCCTCTACTGAGAAACAGACCCGGAAGTGGAATGATCAATCTTCCACTGCAACACCCTGAAACACAACATTACACTGCTACAGAAATAATGATGTGACTGAAGACTGATGCTTGGCCTCAAGTCTGGATGTGGAACAAATTAGTAAAATACTCTCCCAAGAGGCCTCTCAAGGGAAGAGGTGGGATTCTCGCTCGGGAACACCCTTGTGCTAAACAGCAAGAGGAAGCCAAGTCTAAGTAGAAAAATATCGAAATGATAATCTAAAACATGAATAGAAAAGGCTTCCATCCTCTCCATATATAGCAAGTGAACCTCTTCATATTGGGTCCCATCCACATTTTCCTCCAAGCTCATGCAAGTTGTCCTCCACCAAATCTGCGCAGTTTATCAAGGAGATACAATGTATCTAGACAGTGTATGCTGATTTGGTCAAAGATGACTGAATCAACATGATATCCTTATTTCACACCTAAATGTGCTCCTTCCAGCTTCTTATTCTTCCGCTTTTCACATGAGGAATGTTATTCTTTCTTCTAAAGAGGTTAATGGGCCTCCCTACCCATTTATTCATCTATTTAAAGATAAAACCAACTATAATATTCCATTTAGATGAAGTTTAAATTTTGGGAATAGTCCTCCCCCTCCAAAATGTTACTTGTCCTCAAGCAACTGCAAAGGTAGAGAAAAATTTCTCCCTTCCTCTTCTTGTGGCCTCCTCATCAATAGATCCCACCATAGCTCAGCAATAAGTCTATCCTCTAATGATTCCTCCCAAGTGTGTAAATCATGAGAAAGTGGAAGGTGCAAGTGGAAATATCCTTGTTTTCCAATGGCCTCCTCAAGGTAGGAGTGATGAAAAACATGGGAAGTCTCATTCCCATTGAGTGACTCCCTCACCCATGCTATCATCCAAATGAAATGAGTCGTTCTAGGTAGCTCATCAAAGGAATTTTCAACCCCCGATTTGTGCAATGTAGTGGGGCTGCATGGAGAGATTGGCTTTTCCTTTCCAAGTTGTTTCTCTCTTCATTTATGGTAAGTATGGGGCTATTTATTTCCTTGGGCTGAAATGACATGGCCTCCAATAATGGCCCAAGTTACCCCAACAAACAAATCAGCCATGAAGTGCCTCCTCCAAGAACTCAAGTTCTTCAAATGGCTCCTCCCACATGAAGAAAAGAGATGTAATATGGCAATCATGGGCTGCCCATTGTTCCTTCTGAAATATGCATCATGTAAAGTAGGGAGAATCATGCTCCAATTGGGCATCTCTAACTCATCCAGCGCTCTCCAAACAAAGCTCCTCATGAACATAAAAATATAAGCAATATATGGAAGCAAAATCCAATGAAAACAAGCTGCCAAATGACAACTGGAGAGTGGATCATAGTTCCACACATGGAACCAACGCAGTGCAACCTTTGCCTGCATCAAAAAAAGTGATAACAAGTGTTCTCGTACCCACTTGTTTGCTGCCACAATCATTCTATAATATAGAAATATGAAAGTACAATGAGGTGCCAATGGTGCACACCAAAAATCATGTGGCTTCCCCCACAGACCACCAATAAGGTAGCCAATATCAATGCTGCAAGTAGCTACAAGTACATCATCATACAAAATGCAAGAAGGGATGATCCTCCTTGGTACAACATGTTGCTCATACAAGGTAAATCAGTACAAAACATAATGTGAAATTATACCTCCTCCGTCATCTACTTGAGATCTTGAGCTGAAATGGCTTAACTAGAATTCTTCCCTCACTTCCAATGAGTAGGGAAGTGGCTGTGACATTCTCTCCATCACCATCCAAGCTATGCATCTCTCCATATGCTGAAATATATCATGCTGGATGCCCTACCAAGTGAACTTCTCTGCCAAAGAAAGATATGCATCATAATGCATGGAAAATAATTCCTCATGTGCTGCATGCAGAAGCTTCTCCTTGAGCTTAGAGGCTCTAGTCAAGAAGACTCTACCAGAAGAATAGATGACCACATCATCCACTATATATCTATCATCTCCATATGGGTCATCAAGAATCATACATGCACCAAGATCCTTGGAGTACTCCACCAAAAGTTGAGACCTCCAATATGGATCAATCCTCCTAAGAGATAGCGCTGGTGATTTGGCATATGAAGCTCCTCTCATGCTGCTGCCTGTTACCTTGACATCCCTCATGCCAAATTCATCCTCCCAAATCTTCACCCCTCTAGAATCCAAGGGTGGTGAACCAGGAGGCAAGATGTCTCTCATCAACTCTAGATCTGGTGGCCTCCCATGTGGAATGCCTCCTTGTAGTGAGACATCAATGTCAAGAGTAGATTGTACATATAACTGACCAATCTTGCCCTTGCCCTAATGGCACAGATCAGTTTTCCTCCCTTTTGCATTAGCTCTATGAAATAGAGAAGGGTGTGTGCTCCTCATCAAGTGATGTTGCCCTTCCTTCCTACCTTCTCCTTCCATTTGCAATGCTTCACAATCATGCTGCTCATTGATTGTGCTTTGACCTCCATGTATGAGATCCAGGGGAACTTCTTGCAAGGATACAAGAATTCCTCCTGTTGGAGCATGTGCTCCTCCTTCCTCTGCATGACGTACTAGTTGTGCTATAGATGTGACAACATTGTTTCCCTCATCTTCATCAATGTGTATGGGAAACCCTCTAATAATTGGATCTTCTTGTGAAAAGGAGATCTCCATGCCCTCTTGTTTAGGAATATGAGATAGAGGTCTTGCCTCTAACAAGGTATGATGCAAGATGTTAGCTTCTCCCATGGTTTTCTAAAGTGGAGTTAATTTTACAGTTTCCTCCATCACATGCAAGGTTTTTGTTTTCTTAGGTTTTTCTTGCTCCAATACATGTGTCTTAGGAAGTTTCCCATCAAAACTTCCCACCAATGTGTTAATGAATATTGCATAAGAGGAAGTATTTGCATTTTTCAAAGAACAAGATTCAAAAATCCACCATGCATAGGCCTTACCCCTGAAATGCAGTGCTGCAATTCTGATGGTTTCATCTTCAGAAATGTGGTGTTGCTGCAAACAGGAGTCTAGCTCCTTCACCCGAGCTCTAGTTGAACATGTAGGTGAACCATCAAAAGCAGATAGAAGAAATCTGTCCATATTTTGCTGCTTGCTTTTCTTCACCTGGATCTTGAAAAAATCTTGGAAAGTGGTATGATCTCTAAACCTCCCAGTTTGAGATTCATACTCCTGTAACAAATCACTAAGAGTTTTCCTGTTAGGCGTTCTCCCTCCTTTCATCCATCTCATGATAGATCTGGGCATTTGACTGCACTGTGCATCATGGTGTGCAGCTGCATTCTCACACTTACCATGTGAAAATATAGATCTAGCTCTAGATCCAAACTCTTATGGAGATTCCATCTCCATTCTTATTTTCTTCAGATCTCCTTGAATGCTCTGTATAGATCTTGGAAGAATCTTTGAAAGCATGTTTTCCTTTCTTCCTCAACATAATAGAGTATTCTCTTTTCTGTACATCTCCCCTTATTTTGATGGAATAATGGTTGAGATTCATGGGCTGTGCTAAGAAAGTTGCTTTGATACCACTGTAATATCCCAAAATAGGGAAATTCTACAACAATGGGAACATCTTATAATGTTCCAAAGTTGGAGATCAACAATACATGAAAAAAAATGAAATTACTGCAGTAAATTATCTAATAAAATGTGTGTTAAACACATTTCCATCAGATTATGAACATATTAGCAAAAGTATGCCTTTATACACTGTCTCCAAGTGGCGAAAAGTAGCAAAATAGACCCTAAAAAATTTATTCCCAGGTAACTGCACGATAATAAGGGGAAATAAAGTTTGGATCCCTTAGCATATAGATTAAGGCCCTTACATAAAAAAGGAGATCATAAACAAATCCCTTTTGATAGGTTAAACAGATCTCCCGGCCTTACAATGACTTAGGAACACCCAGATCCCATGACTTAGACTATGCAGAAAAGACTGAAGCATGTACACCGTTACTTTATGAGGGTTTTTGCAACATTACAATAGAAAATCATAGATCTGTATTTTGATGGCACAATATGCTAAGAAAACAGAGATCTTGCCTCCTTGTTATATTATAGAGATAACCCGGCAAGGGTTTCTTGAGACACATGTACAAAAAGAGCAGATCTGAATACTCAGCTAAAAAATAACGCAGTATCACTACAACATTACATGAACATAGCTGAATAATGTACAATAGGTATAAGAATCCCTTTTTCTAGCTTTCCGGGAGAAGGGTTGGCCCTTTCCCTAGGAAACTAGCTCAGAAACAAGGCCTAAAACCTTGCTGCAGCAACTCTCTGGAAAATGATGTAGTTCCTGCAAGGGACTACACTGTAGGAGAGCAGAGGTGCTTTTTCCAAGTTCCAAGATATGAAATTAGCTCATAAATCTCCTTTGCTGATCTCTCAACAGAAGGAAGGCACCCTCTACTGAGTAACAGACCCAGAAGTGGAATGATCAATATTCCACTGCAACACCCTGCAACACAACATTACATTGCTACAGAAATAACGTTGTGACTGAAGACTGATGCTTGGCCTCAAGCTTGGATGTGGAACAAATCAGTACAATAATCTCCCAAGACGCCTCTCAAGGGAAGAGGTGGGATTCCTGCTCAGGAACACCCTTGTGCTAAACAACATTGCAACCCTGCTAAACAGCAAGAGGAAGCCAAGTCTAAGCAGAAAAATATCAAAATGATAATCTAAAACACGAATATAAAAGGCTTCCATCTCTCCATATATAGCAAGTGAACCTCTTCACATTAGGTCCCATCCACATTTGCCTCCAAGCTCATGCAAGTTGTCCTCCACCAAATCTGTGCAGTTTATCAAGGAGATAATGTGTATCTAGACAGTGTATGTTGATTTGGTCAAAGATGACTAAATCAACATGATATTCTCCTTTTTCACACCTAAATGTGCTCCTTCCAACTGCTTATTCTTCCTCTTTTCACATGAGGAATTTTATTCTTTCTTCTAAAGAGGTTAATGGGCCTCCCTACCCATTTATTCATCTATCTAAAAATAAAACCAACTATAATATTCCATTTAGATGAAGCCTAAATTTTGGGAATATTACAGAAAACAATAAAACCAACTATAATATTCCATTTAGATGAAGCCTAAATTTTGGGAATATTACAGAAAACAACAGTGGAAATTATGTCCCAAAATTCCATAAACTATTCCCACCACTGTAGGTGCTCCATATCAAGTTGCTCTCACTACAATGAAATATTTTTCGTAGCAGGGACGAAATCAATAGGGCAACACTAGTATAGGTTCAAGTCTCTTTTCCCCATCTCAAGATTTATTTGTTACAAAGAGTTCTGAACAACCACCGGTTCATCAACACGATATTTATGCCTCTATCATGGCTCCAAGGTTGCCTTCAAAAAATTATGTGCCCACTTCAGTAGTGGGGTCGCTTTTAGTTTCAAATTCTGTGAGCACACCAACATTAAGGAATGCAACTGGGAGAAAACGACCCATCTCACAATATAAATATATAGCTCCTTCCTCTAACAAAAATTCATCTGTACTCAGCAGGAGCACACCATCTGTTTCTGGGCCTTTGCATATCTCTCAAAGCTCGCTAGGAAAATCTACAAAGCAACAGTACCAGCAACGGCCACAACGGATTAGTATCCCTAATGGCGTCTGGACATATAGTTGGATTGAAGAGCCAACCATATCATAACCAAGCTCATTCAATCTACAACAATTGATTTTTATCTATAGTTCGTATCTGCAGCATCAAGCGATACAAAAATCGTAGTTTTCACCTAAATATTCTCATCAAGTACCAACACTCCATCAGAAACAACAAATGAAGGGTAAAATTCCCCATAAAAACATTTCAGTATTCCTCATATGAGTCAACAGCAGGAACAACAACAAATACAACGAGGTTCACCAACATCATGGACTTCTGGGACATTGTTGCTTTCCTCTCCAACATTAACGTTGGGTGGTAGCCCCACAAAGATAATCCTGTTAGATCTCTTGGAGTCAATTTACATGCACAGTATAATGGCCAGGTATCCCACACGCAATTCTACCTTCTCAATATATGTAAAAATTTACAAATGTATCTGAAAATCCTGCAAAAAAAAAGAAATGTAGGTGAAACTCCTATTTAGTGATTACCAATATGTTGACATGGACGTTTCCAAAAGTGTGTCATATATAGGTCTTTTTCTGATAGGTTACTGATTGTTTGAATACATTTGAGCACATGCCTTGAATCAAGATAAGATAAATGGAGTTAAAATGTTACAAAATTCTACTAATTTATGTACATCCTATGTTCAGAACAGAAACCCTTTCAATGCTTCTTCTCCTCATGCATCTTTTATATGTTTGGCTTCAGGAAGCTTGAAAAATTCAGGACTCAATATGGCAGAAGGGATGAGGAGTCTAAGTGGGCTAAGCCTTTCTAGGTGAAACTCCTTTTTAGTGAGTACCAATATGATGACACAGACCTTTCCAAACGTGTGTCAGATATAGGTCTTTTTCTAATAGGCTATTGATTGTTTGACTACTTTTGAGCAGATGTCTTGAATGAAGATCAGATAATGGAGTTCAAATGTTACAAAATCCTGCTAATTTATGTATATCCTCTATTCAGAACATAAACCCTTTAAATGCTTCTCCTCCTCATTCATATTTTATATGTTTGGCTTCATGAAGCCTGAAAATTTCAGGAGTCAATATGGTAGAAGGGATGAGCAGTCCAAGTGGACTAAGCCTATATATTGCACTATCCTCTCGTGTTAGATCTCAATACAGTGGATTTCCATCATATTTAAATGCAATGCAACATGCAAAATAAATTTTTGTGAGTTTAATTATTGTTTATCCTGGTCAAATGCGTCCAATTTCTATCCAGAAGCCTTCAGTACCATTGGATGCAGGACCTGTTAGCCCTTCAACTAGCACTCCTGCTGGACTGCATGGGAAAGCTGCAATAAGTGTGGTGCAACCTTAATCCAACAACAATATTAGGTTTGAATCCTTGAGAACCTTCGTCACCGAGCTAACTTGTTGCTAGCAGTGCCCAGAGCTGTTGT
Source organism: Pinus albicaulis (assembly GCA_034641835.2). Taxonomy (NCBI): domain Eukaryota; kingdom Viridiplantae; phylum Streptophyta; class Pinopsida; order Pinales; family Pinaceae; genus Pinus; species Pinus albicaulis. The sequence goes on from CM076574.1 coordinate 1,409,950,996, forward strand.
GCAAGTACATAAATTTATGAAAAGGATGAACACTATCAGATCCAAGTTCATCTAGACCAACTAGCAGTAAATTTCATTTCACATGATAGTTGGCTTATTTGAATGTTTCCTTATTATCTTAAAGGGTGCTCCATTAGATATTTGAAACCCAATCTCCAATATGTCGAGAACCTTTTCTTTTTTCATTTTGTATTATAGTGCCCTGTTAACATGTATTGAGACAGGCTTGTTCATAAAATGTATATTCAAGTCCATGAAGATGTATTTACTATTTACCATTTCTGATGTATTAATGTTTTCCACTTCTTACCACCAGTATATATGTTGGGCAGTTAACAATTGCCTATTGGTTTATTTTGTCTATTTATTTCAGAGCAGACTATGGTTTTACCTTCAAAACATAGATTTCGATGAGTTTGGTCGAATTTTTTTATATTACATTGACACAGAATATCTCAAGCTATCTCGAAGAATTCAAATATTTAATCTTTGGAATTTTATTTCATGGATTGTAGTTATATGATCAAACAATTTTTTGTGGTTTCATATGGCGGAATTTTTTGTGTGAATTTAAATTTGTAGCTCCTTTGAGATCTAATCAGTTTTTCCTAGAAATTCCTCCCACACACCCTATTGTTTTTGGTAGCTCGTCTTACTCTGATATAGTTTTTCTGTGTTTTATGTTCTTGTTTTGTATTTCTCCCCTGCATCTTATGTTTTGGCACCCTCCTCTGGGTATACATTGTTATTTAATCCGTAGCACATGGGTTGTTTGGCCACTATATGAATCTGCATATATTTTTACACATTGGAGAGTAAAAAATAGGTAATTGGAAGCAAGCATATGTAAAACATTTTCTCTGTCATGACAAAATGCTGCGTTGTTTCTCCTTGAAAAAAAACTTCAGTCTATAAAATATTTTTGCTCTTGATTTGATTATTTGATGTTTTCCATCCATCTTATGTCCATTCATTTAAAGCCAAATATTTTTAGATAGAAGACTTTCATTTGGGGTTTGGTGATGGTACAAATTCAAATGAAGTACTATTTGATATTAATTTTAATGTTGGACATTTTTGTATGTGAAAATGATTTAATTCGAGCTTGTATATTTCATATAAGTTAAAGTACTAAGAGATATGAACTCTAAGTATCATGAAATTATTGGCACTTTACATAATCATAAAACCCTTATACATTGAATGGATGCCTCATAAGCTTGACCGCTCTAATGATTTATGGAAATAGTTTGATTTTTTATGATTTTAATTTGTTGCATAATGGTTTAACTTGTTTCTAAACGGATGTTCAAAAGTGGTTTTACATGCTTTAACTAATGCAATTCTGCAGCATTTGGCATCGAAACATCACTAAGAATTAAACAGACCCCATCGATGCTTGAACATCCTATTGAAGGATGCTAACAATTTGCTTTGTTTAAGTGACCATTCTGTTTCATTAAGGACTGCAATATCTCAAGGGTTTCATAAATTTGGGATTGAAATTCTGCTAAGGAACAAAAAAATAATCAAGACAAAATTGTTTATTTTCACATATTTTTGTCTATACTTGAAATGTTTTCAATTTTAACAGACTCTTCACACATGAATAAAGTGGATCAATGCATGTTTGGTATTGAAATCTAGCTTACTCAGCCTCATCTCACCCAAAAAAATTGTTCAGGCCTACTGGAATCACTGTTCAAGAGTTTTAACGATGTGATTCGATTATTTACGATAGATTTCTGCTTTAAGGGGGTGGTTGAGATGTCTGGTTTCTTGCATTCTCATGGGCTGTGAATCATGAATCCTTCCTTTTTATTTCTGGTCACACTTTATAAATATGTGAAGGGTGATAGTATGCCCATAATAGCTGGTTTATAATGCTTCGAAAACATTTACTTGTGGATCAAATACTATGTATCAACATGTTTTCACATGAATTAACTTGAGAATCTTGTCATGTCAAGTCATGATTATTGTTAGATGTTAGGCTTATATTGAATTCTAGTATTTCTGAACAGTTTGAGCCACTGAATTTCACATCTTAAAAAATTATTTCTCATGGTTGAGAGAATACCACTAAATGACATGAGTCGATCCACATTGGATGACATTGTCTGTAAAACAGATGTTTTAAAGAACTGTTGATATTTGGGTTAATCTCTTAAGCTATCTGGAAGAATTCAAATATTTAATCTTTGGAATTTTATTTCATGGAGTGTAGTTATATGATCAAACAGTTTTTTGATTTTTTGTAGCTTCATATGGTTGGATGTTCAGAGTGAAATTAACTTTGCAGTTGCATTAATAGATTGTAAATGATTGCATTGATTCTAGTAGCTGTATTGATTCCAGTAACTTTGGGACTAATTTAGAAAGATTTGAGTTTTATGTTCATCCTTAGTTCTAGACTTGACATGTGAACTATTCTAAACAATGTTATTTTTCTTATAATAATACGTTTATTATTACGTTGATGGAGATATTAGGTGGATGTCACTTGGTAACATGTTAAATGGAGTGAGATTAGTTGATGAACGAATGAGATCAAGGTTCAAAGCTAGAGCCTAGAAATATTATCCAAAAGGCTTTCTAATTATGGTAAGTCCATGCTATTCATGTGCCTCAAAATGAAACCTCAGAAGTATTGAGTGGTAGACCAGGGGATATCTACTTAAATGGGGAACATTGGTGCTTTTAGATTTAATAACATTATCTCAGCAATAACTAGGCTAAAGAGTGATACTTCTAGGACTGAAAAGACATCATGATTTTAATCACACTGGTGTCCTTGTCATTCAAGATTCCAAGGAGACCGTTCAAGATTCTAAGGTCATTATGAGGCTGGGTCCAAAAATTCTCCACATTAAAGCTAGATTTCTTAAATTAAATCAAGAAGATACGAGTTTCATTTGTATTTTCTAAACATAATGTACATGATGTTTTCAAAAATTTCCCACAAGTGGGTTTATCCCAATTTTTATTTTGAATAACTATTTCTGAGGAATTTAGTCACACTCATTTTTATTTTTTTTTGTACTCTTGGACCTTTAGGAGAATAGTTTTATGAAGAATATGTCTAAACCTGTCGAAGTCTATATTTCAGGTTATGTCAAATTAGGACGCCTATTTGAAGGGCTTCGAGCTGTGGTAATGTTAGTTCCTTTTAGTTGACATGGTGTTAAAATGATCTGAGCAACCACAGTGAAAAGAAGTTTGGTTTTCCAAATTCATGTGTTCTCCATTCGATAATGGCTACAAATTCTTTGCCCGGTGGGAGTTTCCCTTAAAATTCCAACCAAAGTGGTTAGTCCCATCGCTTAAGTTGTCAGGTTTAGTAACTTGGGTTACACGAAATTTAATAACAACATAAAAAGGTCTTAGCCAACCTAACCTAAACCTAATAATATCCTTTAATGAAAAACTTCTACCTCAAAACTCTTCGTAAACCTCAATATCATAAAACTTGCTGCTTCATTTGATAATTACACAATTATGTATCATAATTACTCCAATTCTATAATTTTCCTGCGTGTGAATTTCCATGTGAGCAGTCACAAAGGCCTGTAACACTCCTCTAAATTCCTCAATAAATCGATGTTTAATTATAAATCCTATTCTCCAACGTACTTTTCTCTGAAATTTTGAGAGTCTAGGATCATTTAAAATTGAATGTAGTGCTATGCACTGTTTTCACTTCAAATTTCATCGAATGCAGCAATTTTGGCATAAATTGTTTTAAATCATTATTTAAATCACACAAAACTAGGAACTTTGACCTGTTTTACACTGGAATTTTAGAATATGGACTTATTTGACATCAATTGTAATACTAAGGAATGTTTTCATGCACAATTTTCGTAAGATGTAATAGTTTTGCACTACATAGTTTGAAAGAATACTTTAAATTGCATCAGTCCGGATACTCCCACCTAGTTTTCACTTAGATTCAAGGATATAGATTTCTTTAACACCAATTTCAAAGCCATGAATTTTTTGACCTCAACTTCCACAAATTGTACTAGTTTCCAGCGAAATTGTTTGAAAGGATATTTTAAACTGTAGGGAGCTCAACAATAGGAATTGCTCTGATTCAAACGTAAACGGTTTGTGGGAAGACAATAGTCAATTGCAAACTTAACAAGGATAGGAATTCCATAAGTAAATGAAATGTGCAAGCATTTTCCAATTTAATGCTTCTAGGTTATTGTGCTAAAATTTACAATGCCCACAAATTATGCAAGATGAGGAAGCCGGGCATTGAACAATGGGTTTGAAATCGGGTACTACATACATCTCACATAGAAAATCAACACCATCTTGAGCCAACAAGTGCAGAGTATGTAGAATTAGTTACAAGAGCCCCCAAGATGCAGACTCCAGAGTAAAGTGGATAAAAAAGCTCGGATCTGAACACCTTGAGAAGAAGAAATTAGCACAAGATACCCAAGGTTGTGAAATCCCACATATTAGATTAAGAGATCTGTTTCATATAAGTGAAGGCAAAAAATAAAACACATTGTAATTTTCTTACAATTTATAATCTTGGAGTTGAAACGTTCCAGTCTAAGCAACAAAAATTGTTTTTGAGAAGTTAAATCCACTATACTTGTTAAGTGTGAAAAACTCTTTCAGTTGAGAAAATTATCTTTTCTATGAAGAACGAAAAGTTCTTGTACCTTAAAGGTTCCACTATGCTTGCAATGGTGCAAATTTATATCCATATTATTCAAGATAATAGGCACAATTACAATCTCTACCACCATAAAAATGTCTAGCCATGGAAATTGATAGTCAAAAAACAATGGTTGCTATTGAGATTGAGTCACATGTTTTATAGTAGGTCATGCGAGTGTTTTTTCCCCTTGATAAAGTTATTGGTATCCTACTATGCATCTTTTCTAGAAGATGCAGTTAGCCAATCTCCAATCTCACTATGAAAAAGCTAACACATTTTGTTGAACTCAAAAATTTTGCCTTCTACCAATGCAGACTTGTACATCAAGAAAATGTTGGCATGTTTACACTTATAATTAGATATAAGCAAGACGGTGAAGAGTGTTCATAAAAAACATTGAAAAATTGTGTCTGGTGCTGAATTTTCCATGTACAACCCTTTGAAGAGATTAATATCAAATTCCATCTATTTCAACTCCAAATCTATGATTATCTAGTTATGGGGATAGAATTGGAAATTTTCAAGCATCTCCACCTTTTACAATCCAGAATTTGAAGCAGGGACAACAGTGTGATTAGTGGAAAATAAGTCCGAGAATGCCATAAACTATGCCCACGACTACAGGTGCTCCATCTCAAGCTGCACTCGCTACAATGAATTTTTTTCGCAGTAGGGACTAAATCAGCAGGGCAAACCTAGTATAGGGGAAAGTCTAGTTGCCCCATCTCAAGCTTCATTTGTTACAAAGAGTTCGCAGAAAGGAGAGAAGTAGACTGAATGCTTCATGGGCTCCACTGTTGACTCTTGGATGCTATGTTTTTTGTCAGACAGGGGAAGCATTCATTTTCCCAAAATTATAGCTCTCATTTTTCAGTGATAATAAGTTATTCTACTTTTTCAAGTTTAAGGAAACGAAAAAAATGAAAAACTTCTTATGACTGAAAAACATGAATCTTTGTGAATGGACAATTCTCTGGCATTCTTGAACATCATTATGATAATAAAAAAACATTCCCATTACGTTGGGGTCATGAATAGTATAATAAAAAAAAAGAATTTCCATAAACTTCACATAGTAAATTATGGAATTAGAAAATTTAAAATCATGAGAAGTGGAGTGGAAATAATATATTTTTACAATAATGAAATTTATGTGGAAGAATTACAGGTAAGAGTATGTAATTCATTAATAGTATAACTTTTGGGAAAAAGGTTGCTCTTAAGTTTGAAGGGTTTAAGGGTTGGACATGACTAGTATATAACAAAGGTGTTGAGGATATTAGTAGATAAAAATTTTAGAATGAGGATAATTACTTTAGTGTTTTATGTTTAGAATCAGTGTTAAAATTTTTGTCTTTATTTAAGTTTGGAATTAGTATTAGCAATTTTGTCACTATGGAAGATATTATGAAAAATTGATATATTTGTTTGTGTGGTTAAGATCGACTCATATTGTACTAGCCTATAACATTATGTGATAGTTTAATGGTCATTAGAAATATATTTTTTATAACTTAATATTGTGTTTAGGTGTTATCAACCATATATTTTTAATCAAAATTTATTATCGGAAGGCTAATTTCTCATCAAAATTTTATTGTCAAAGACTTCTATTGGGGGTAGTTTTCTAGCTTCATCGCAAAAGGGTACAATTTAGACAAAATATTATTTGATGGGAAATATAAAGTTTCAAAACATTTAAAAATATATATATATATCAACTAGTAAAAAAAGATACAAATTCCAACTTTGACTACCCACTCTCCTTAAAAAAAAACAATTCATCTTGATATAAAAAAATAAAAAATTACATGGAAGTATTTACACTAACATACACTAACATTTACATATAAATCAATGTTTTATAAAAGGGGGAAAGTTATTTCCTTGTTCTAACTTTTGTAAAATTTTCTAAATCTGAAAATGGTTACTTGTCTCAAAGTTTACAATTACACGATGTGAGCTTAATAAAGGTTTCACATCTTGTCAATTTTTTAAATCACTTATTTCAAAAAGACATGTATATATTATTTTAATTGTAAAGTTTGAAAATATCTCCTAACAATTTCAAGCAAGATTGTGATTTTTTTATTATTTAAAATGTATTTTTAAATACATAAATTGATTCACAACCTGAGATTAAAAAACATAAATTTAAATTTTAAAAAAAAAAAATTAATTACTTATTTGAGACAGGCATGTATATATTATTTTAATTGTAAAGTTTGAAAATATCTCCCAACAATTTCAAGCAAGGTTGTGATTATTTTATTATTTAAAATGTATTTTTAAATACATAAAGTGATTCACAACGTGAGATTAAAAAACTTAAATTGAAATTTTGAAAAAATTTTGTGGAATTTTGGTTAAAATTAACCCAAAAAAATGTCCTAAACCATTTTGTCTATTAGTTAGACTATAACTTCAAATAATTAACCAAAAGATTATAATATAATCAACTTTAAACTTTAAAAAAAATAAAAATATAAAATATTTTTAATTTAAATTATATTAAAATAAATAAAATCCCAAGAAGTAAACACTAAAAAAATAATAAATAATAAATAAAACAAATATAAGATTTCTATGATTGAAATTATATTAAAAAGAATAAAAGAAACCCACTTTATTTTTGAGAAAATAAAAATAAAATAAATATAAGATATTTATGATTTAAATTATATTAAAAACATCAAAGTAATACACCTTAACAAAGTTACACAATGTCTTTCCTCCACTTTTGGGAAGAAGAGGTCAAATGCTACTTTCCTTCTTCTACTTTCCTTCTTCTACCACATCCTCATGCAAGAAACTATGATCTAGGTACTGAACTTAATACACATATACCTAGCATATTTCTAATCACCTAAACATTTTACCTAAAGAAAACAAATACCCTAATCAACATTTTCATTTCCCTCGAACCATTAAAAGTAAATGACATATTTCTAACCACCTTAGCATTTGAAGGTAAGTGTGACATTTCTTTTTTGGGTTTACAGGATTTATATAAGTGTGATTGTTTTTTTAAGAACTTATAATTTTATGTAATTATGTTTCTTTACAGTAGGCTCTATATTGAAAGAACTAATTATGTTATTAGATAATGAAGTTTATTATTGATCTTTAGAAAGGGGAATATACCTCATGGATGATTGAATATGGAAAATAAAAAAGAATGGTTAGTCTTAGCTCTATCCAAATTATGTCATTTTGTTGTAGGACAATTAATCGCTCTATAAAATCACAATGATAGGAAATTGTATCTATATATAAAGTAAAGAGAATGAAATCATGCAGCTAGTAAACTGAAAACATGAAGGGAAAAGCCCTTCTGTGGTAATCCCTAACTCTAAAGATTACATCAACAGTTTTGGTTGAACCATGAGTTATTTATCCCTTAGCGGTCCAAAAATGGGCTACTGTGAAAGTAAATACCCTATGGGAGGAGAGATGGTTGAGGGGATTCCTGTCACCGTTTCTATCGAGTACTGAAAAGAAATAAAATAGAATAATAATAATAATTCGAGATCAGAATAACTCACATTAAATAAAAAAAAATATATACATATCAATAATTACTTCAGTACATATACTATGTTAGCACTATGCGAAATTCAAGCATGTGCATATTTTTTTAACAAAGTTTAGAGGAAAGAGAAGATGGTATATAAAGAAGAATAAAATGCTAATAGTCATGGAGTATCTAAGTAAAACTTAGACATTCAATGTAAACAATATTAAGGGTACATGATTCAGAATAAACCAATAAGCATATTTAGAACACACATAAAAATGTAAATCGATAGGTTGAATGACAAACCACAATTTAATAAAAAAAAAGAGAAACATTAAGGATTGGTAGGAATTTAAGCTAAAACTTGAAGTATAAATTTTGTTTGGGAAGGACCCTTACGTAGAACCCAATTACAAAAAATAGTAAGTGGCATATGAAATTATTTACACATACAAATTTGGATGCTGAAAATTTATGTTATTTTAAATAAAATACTTACAACAATTATAAAATTCCAAGTACCACATTTAACAAAAGAGAAAATGAATACCCTTGTCGCAGCCTATAACCCACAGCCATACTGATAAGTATCCTCTATATACACTTACAAGTCATTAAATTCTTCACAGTTTCCAACATTGTTGAGAAACCGTCGAATTTCTACTTCTATCCATAGGGAAACCCTCAACAAGGGTTAGATTAGACGTTTTTAATAGAAACCCTTGGGCAAGGGAAACAAAGAACTAACCTAGAAACTCATACACCTGGGTAAGTACAGGCCATGCTAGATGTGAGTCTAGACTAAATTTAAACTAGAAATGAAGCCCAATCAGAAAGAAAACTTGGGAATTTTCATGAAAAAACAAAAATGGGAATTTTCATGAAGCAACACAAACATATTACATTCATGGTAATACAAAAATTATGGAAAATAGATAACCAAAATATGAAATTGGGAAGGTCGGAGTCCATTTCCTCAAAGAAGATAAGGTTTTGGCATATAACTATCACAAATATGAAATGGGATGAACGTTGTTAACTAAAAACGAGGAAGGGATATTAACAAACATAACACAGAGACAAATCTATCAAAATTTTAAGTTACATGGTGACAAAGTTCATTCCATTTCAAATTTGTGACACTTAAATGTCGGAACTAGTTAGCTATATCAGAACAACAAATATTGTTAAAGGCTGGGTGAAAGAGCCATTGAAGTTTTGATAGACACCCACCCATTCATACAAGACAATGTCTCACGTGATGGCCTATCAGCACTTGGTTATCTTGGCTTACATAATATATGGTAATAAAAGCACAGAGACCTTTCCTGAAGGGTTGGAAATCTTATTGAACCAAGTGTTGAATGATGGGAATTCATTCAACTTGTTATACTTGTTGGCTCATCATTTTTCTGAATTGAGTTTGAGTCAGTCTAGTCTTTCATCTTTTCAACTTGTCGACAAATATTTTGATCTCTTCTTTTAATTCTACGGTTCGTTGGGTCGTTGAACTATCATCTTGGTGCCCATTTGACCTTCCCTATGTCACCTTGAGCATAGATTACATTGCTCAATGAATTGATTTGAAAGTCCTCTTTTTCTTGAAGGAATGCGTCTCTGGTTTGAGTATGTTTTTTATTCGTGTTGAATTGGTCTCTTTTTTTTATCATTTCGTTTGAGTGACTCGAAACTAGTATTCATTTTGTCTTTTTGTGTAACAGTGCATGATTGATTCTCATTCATCTAAAAGAACAAAATTTGCATTCTTTCTCTCTATTGGAAAATGAAAAGCGTCCTTTTGCATTAGTAGCTTTCTCATTGAAAAGTGAACAACAAGAGAAGTCCCTTTCGTTTTCTACTTTGGTTGTGTTAGATGCATTAGGAAAAGTTCTTCTTGCATTCGATTAATTGTTGCATCACTGTGAATTACTATCCATGTCTTAGCTAGTTATTCATCGAATTGGAATGTTGTTCTTTCACATGTAGTTGTGCATTAGAGATTCGAGATTACATTCGGTAAGGCCTTGAAACTGCAACATTAATTCAATATCAACTTTAAAAATATCTCAATCAACCTAAGGAAGCATTGAAACTTAACGCTCACATTTAGAGGTCTAGGCTAGTGACATGTTCCGACGTCGTTAAACCTAGTAGCTATCGTTCTCCATCTGGTATAAGACAGTGCTAGCACGGACTTGTGCTCCCCATACCGTTGAGTATATAAAGGGAGACCCTTATAGGTTGCAATCCTTTATCCATAGGAAGCTGAGTCTACCGCCCTATAACCATGATACACCAAACACAACATTCGGGGATACTTCCTGCACGTACGTTAAGTCCTTGGTCATTTCTCTTTCAATTGATCACCAAGGTGTATATTGCATTTCACAAGAGCTTGGTACACCCTCTTGCTTAGATTTCCTAAGTATTCACTTTTATCTTTCTATGACTCCCTAAAAATTGAAAATACCATCGAGGACTTGTCCTTTCAAGCTCGTCCAACCTGAAAGTGACTAGAGTCACCTCTTGCCCTTTTCTTAACTCTTATAATATGAGAAGGAAGAGTTTTGTTTCAGTGTCATAAAATTGATTACCTACGATCACATGCCCATTAACGTTATTTTCTTGGCTTGTTCTTAAGTAGTTCCTCAGTGTTTGGTCTTGAAGCCTTGAATTGGTCGTCTCATTTCTCCCTTGTTTTTGAGACAAAGTCACAGTTGTAGAAGCACCAGTTTCATCGTCCCCTTCATTACCTCATAGTGGAAATCCTTCTCCCAAGGTTTCTTTGGAGGCATCTTAGCCTACTAGGCCTTTGGGTTACTAGTGTTCTATTATTCTGAGTATTCTACCTCTTGCTACCTGATCTCCTTCTGAGGAACCATTTGATATCAATTGGAAACATCCGAATGTTTGGGCTGGTTTTAGGGAAGAAGAATATCCTCCTCTTGCCTCAGAACCACTTGTGTTGGAACCGCTTGAATCACCATTAACACATGCTTTAATTACCATTGTTCATTCCCTTTTCACCGACAACATGTATTTCTTTGACATGGATGCTACGAGTCCCATCAGTAGTGAAGAGACATATTTCTACGGAGACTATCAGTTCCCTCCGGAGAATTTTCTTTATGTCTCAGGTCAACCTTCCTCACAGGCTTTATCTCTCCCAGTAGGTTATCATTCGTTGAGTCAGATCATTTCTGGTGCTAAATATTTGTATCGGAATCTGATATGGTCAGGTACATCGGCTCCCTCGGAAGGACCGTTTGTATTGAGTGCATCCCCCTCAACTCCCATTACTTCTGCGATCATTAAGTTTGTCCCAACCAAGAACATTGTCCTCGTGGCTTCATCCACACCGTCTATTAGTGTGATTTCGTCAGTACCACCATCTTCTATTGTTTGTGGGACAAATCCCATCGCTTCCACGATACCAGTTGGGCCTGTCGTGGGTGGATCACAACCTCACATATTGAGAGTCCATCAACCTACTAGTGGTGCACATATCTCTTATAATATGATTCCTGAAGGTTCGATGTATGATCAATACATGTTGGTCATTCAGCAATAGAATTATATCCCTCATGGTTCGTAGCAGGTGCAAACTCCTATCAATCCTCTGCATTATTATGACCAGCACAGAAATCACATCTATTTACATGGGCCTAACCCACCAGGTCCATTGTATGTTTAAACACCTCAAATGTCAGTTTACCCCAACCATTTCACATACCTTCAGGGGAAACCCTATGGTCCACAATGACAACCCTTTCAGAGACAACCTTCGGTCGAACAGGGACAACCCTATGGTCCTACTAGTCAACCTTATGTTCAACAGGGAGCATATTATGTTCCCCAGGGGCAAACCTATCCATATTAGCGACAACCTTTTGTGCAACAGAACCAACCTTACGTTCAACAAGGCCCAACTTTTGTACAGCAAGGTTAACCCTCTATTGCTAAGTCAGACCAACCTATTTTTCAAGGGCAACCTGGCTCGTCTCAGTCGAGCCAACCTGGTCTTCAGGAGAAACCTGGCTCATCTCAACCATAGGGCCAACCTCTTCCTTAGGGACAACCCAGTGGCTCTCATCATCTAGGCCAACCTGTACACAAGGGACAACCTATCCAACCCCAATAGTTAGGCCAACCTACACCCCAGGGATAACCTGTTCAACCGCAGCATCTGGGTCAACCTGCACCCCAAGGGCAGCCCGTGCAGCAACAGGGCCCACTTTTTATTCCTCAAAGTCAATCTCAGATGGTACAAGGACCGCCCCAAGGCACTGCTTATATTCCACAACAAAATCCATATGTTTTTTAGACAAGACCTCAATGGTTCTCTCAGAATCAATATCCTAGTCCTCAACCAGTGTATGGGTAGAATTATCAGGCTTATAACCCCTATGGACAGAATCCTTCGGGACAGAAAATATGGGGTGAGAATTTCTCCGAACCTAGTTGGAATCCTAATACCATTCTCTATCAAAGGCCTGCAATTCCTTTCAATTTGCAATTTCCCTTTCTTGCTATGCTGGAACTACCCAATGTGTCGAAGTTGACGAATGATCCTATCCTTCATAATCCATATTGGCCTCCAGTTCTGACTAAAATCCCTGGTGATTGTCCCAAATTTGAAGGCAAGTCCGAAGAAGACCCCCAAGCGCATGTTATGACTTACCATCTTTTATGCTCCTCTAACTCTTGGGTTGACGATTCAATTCGATTACGTCTCTTCCAAAGGACTCTCACTGGTTCCACTACCAAGTGGTACATTGAACTTTCCCGCGGCATTTTTCAAGATTTCAACTCTCTTTCTGTGGCATTTCTCATGCACTTTCAGTTACCAGTTAGATACGAAACTGGGATGCACCTCCTAACATCCTTGAAATAGGATCAAGCTACTCACATCTCCGATCATATTCATGAATGGAGGGGGCGTCATCATTTGATCAAGTTTGAGATTCCTGATCAAATTCTAACTGATTGGTTCACTACCTCTTTTATCGGTCTAATTGCTAAGGACATCACTATGGGGGCATGTGTTACTTAGGAAAAAACCATTTCTCATTCCCAGTACCTAGATCTTATGTACTCTCATTCCAGCACATTGTATGAACTCTTACCTGATGCTCCATGACATGGAACTACCAAAGCACCGACGACGCCATCTATTGACGATATCATTGGTTCTGTATCTCAGACTTCTCGAAATTCTTCTCCAAATCCTGCGAATCAAAAATATACTTCTTCCACTGATACTACTTCTTAGCCACCTCTGAATCATGGTAAGACCGTAGAATTTAATGTCATCCAATCAAATCTGGCAGATAAAGCTTAGAAAGGTAAGAAAAAGGGTAAAGGTAAGGCCAAATCTAATACCCCAAAATAGGATTCTCTGAAACCTAGTATTGATGATGGCTCAAAACGCAAACTGAAGTACCCTTATCTGATTTCGACGAAGAGCATTACACCAAGGACTATCCACAACATTCCAAGATGAGTCGATTGCCCAAAGGCACTCAAGGCACTCCAGTTGTTCTTAAAGAACCATTCCCATCGCAACAAACTCATAAGGTGGACCAACCTCAATCCTCTGCCCCGTTTGGCTCACAGGTCTTCATGATGAATGGTCTTGCACCCATCTCTATTGCTACTCGATCGAAATATTATATTGAACTGTATCAGGTAGTAGGGAAAGAGATCACTAATGGTCCTCATCCCCTACCTACTTCTGGCCCTTTTCACATTGAAAGGCCCAGTCCTGAGCCCATTGTATGACCACCTTCTAAAGTAATCCTCTGAAAGTATTCCCATAACCCAAATGCCCATGCCGCTCAACATTACAGTATTGTTGGAGATTTGGCTTAGGCGCCATCCGCTATGTCTGCATTGGAAGTACTTCAGAGCTTTTCGTCACAACAGAAGGCTTTGTTATCTGCCATCAGAGTGGTTTACCCCTCCGATTCTAGCCTTATCACTTTCGATTTGAAAATTTTCGTCCCGCGTCTCCCTCACCAACTTGAATTGATCATCCAAGTTGGGATTAATGGAAATAATATCCATCGAGCGGTCATGGACAAGGGTGCATCTACTTGTATCATGTCTTATGCCTTCTGGAAATCCATTAGTTCTCTAGCCCTCAATCAATCTCCAGACACTTTAGAAGCTTTTGACGGAAGGGAATCTCGCCCTTTTGGTGTTATCGCCAGTTTTCCTATTACATTAGAAGGGAAAATGCTTAACGTTGAGGTTGAAGTTGTTGACCCAAAATTCAATTACAATATTCTCCTTTGTCGCAGTTGCAATCATGCCATGCTATGCGTCTCATCCACTCTCTTTCGTATTCTTCGATTTCTGCACAAAGGAAAGATCATCATTGTCAATCAATTGTCCTTTTTCACTTCCATGTATTCCGAGAGTAACGTTCCATATGTAGATCGTATTCCTATGCCTTATGAGAGAATAAGATCGGGTATTTTCAAAGATCCTGCTCTTATGGGTCTTTTTTCTCTTCCTCTACTCAACACTGCTCAGGTAAACATGATCTCCACGTCTTCTGATCCATGGATCATCCCTTCGCCCAAGAATATTGATTCATTTGGGGACGCGATGTCGTTAAGCCCAATAGAAATTTATTATTGCGGAATTATTTTGGCTTTCGCTCCTCCTCCCGCTGATCATACTCCTTTGAGTGTGTCTCTTGACATGTATTCTCAATCCCCCTGGCTCGGCGCTTCGGATTCACCCAATCTCCTGAATGAGATATTTCCCACTGATGATGCCATCGTGGAAACCATGTCTCTTGAGGGTCCTCCTTGGGAAAGTAGTCATCATCGTTCCTCCTTTATGCCTGGCCTTGGGGCCATGTCTACTTGTCTCGAGAAATTCGCCTACCAATATCCTTCCCATCCACTTCAAATGCCCATATTGACACATGAATTTTTCGCGGAAGGTAACTTGGGAAAAATTATGCAAAATATGCGTATCAATATCTCCGTCAAATTGGGGGTTGTCTAGAACATCCACGTTGGGGTGACCTATTCTCCTGATGAGATCAATAGCTATACTAGTATCTTCTGAGAGTTTTGAGACGTTTTCGCTTGGTCCTACGAAGAAATTCCCGGCATCGATCTGAGCATAGTTGTGCATGAGATCCCTACTTTTCCTGACGGGAAGCCTATTCTCCAATGTCTTCATCCTGTGCACCCTAGAAAGGTCACCTCCATCAAGGCAGAAGTTGAAAAACTTCTTAAAGCTGGCTTCATTTATCCGATTCCCTTGACAGAATGGGTTTGTAACATTGTTCCTGTAATAAAAAGCAGGGTACTATTCATGTTTGTGTGGATTACCGTGACATCAACCGCGCTTGTCCTAAGGATAACTATCCCACTCCTTTTATCGATCATATCATTCAAGAATGTGTTGGGAGTGAGATATTTCCCTTCTGGATGGGTTTTCTTGCTACAACCAGATCAACATTTTTTCGGCTGATCAACACAAGACCGCCTTTATCTGTCCTTGGGGTACTTTCGCCTACAAGAAGCTCCCTTTTGGTCTTAAGAATGTTGGGGCTAAATTTCAACGAGCAATGTTGTACGCTTTCCATGATATCAAGTTCATTGTTCAACCTTACCTAGATGACCTTCTGGCTCATTCTTCTAAGCGTACAGACCACCCAGATCACCTCTGTCAAATATTTCTTCGCTGTAGACACTATAACATTTGGCTCAATCTGCATAAGTGTGTCTTCTGCATTGATTTCGGTAGACTCCTTGGGTTTATCGTTTCTAAAGATGGAAATTGTCTTGAACCTCTTAAGGTCGAAGCTATTATTAATCTCCCCTCTCCTTCCTCTTTACATCAGTTGTAAAGTCTGCAAGGGAAAGCTAATTTCCCGTGGCATTTTATACCAAATTATGCTAAAGTAGCCAAAGGCTTCACGAGATTTCTCATGCAAGGCATCCCATTCCTCTGGGATGAGATCACCCAAAAATCCTTCGATGCACTGAAGACATTGCTTATCAATGCTCTTCTCTTGTGTCCTCCTAATTATAATCCCGAATACTCCCTCTAGTTGGTTGTAGCATTTAGCACTATTTCTATGGTTTTGGTACAAGACGATGACAATGTTGATGAGCACGTCATTTATTATTTGCACCACAATCTTCTCGATACCGAAACACATTACGCACATGTTGCAAAATTGTCGTTAGCTATTGTTCAAGTCGTCCAAAATTTTCACCATTATATTCTACTTTTCACAGTAATCGTGATTTATGATTGTAACCTCATAACATATATATTGACTCAACAATTTCTAGGGGGGGAATACTCAAAGTGGATATTTATCCTCTAAGAGTTCGAATTGGAGTTCACTACTACCAAATCGAAGAAATCATTAGTTTTTACTGATTTGATTTGCTCTTTACCGTCTTCCTCTTCTCCCTTTGGTTCTGAGGAACGCATTCCGGATGACACCCTTTTTCTCATTAGCACCCTTGATCCATGGTATGGTGATATCATCGTCTATCTCGAGACTTCCACCTTCCAATTTGAGTTGACGAAGGATGCTCATCGATGCATCCACCATCATTCGCAACCTTATCTCATAATCAAAGATACTCTATACAACATCATAGTTGATTTTGTTCTCCGTCTGTGTTTAACTCTCGAGGAGGCTGAAAAAGTCCTCAATGATTGCCACTCTAGCACATGTGGCAGTCACATGTCTGGATATGCTATTGCACAAAAGATTCTTCATGCTGGATATTTTTGGCTTACCATTTTTAAAGACTGCATTGTTGTTGTCCTAAGTGTCATGATTTCCATATTTACCAACACAAGATGTGCATGCCACACACACACCTCCATCCTGTCATTATTGTTGGTCCCTTTGCGAAGTGGGGCATTGATTTTATGACGTGTAACCCTAACTCGGCCGGGGGGGCATGCTTATATTATCATAGCCATGGAATACTTCACTAAATGGGTTGAAGTAATGCCTACACTCATAACTGATGGTAAGACAACTGCACAATTTCTGTTCAATCATGTCATTACCAGGTTTGGTATCCCTCAAGCCATTGTCACTGATCATGGTTCTCATTTTCGCCATTACATGATTCCTGAGTTGACTTATAAGTTGGGTCTGCATCACGACAACTCAACGCCATACTACCCTCAGGCCAATGGCCAGGTTGAAGCCATGAACAAGGTTCTAGACACTATGCTTCAGCGTACAATTGGGATGCACAAGTCCAACTGGCATGTCATGTTGTTTTCAAATCTTTGGGCTTACCGAACCTCGATGAAGGATGCAACCGGATTCACTCCATTCTAGCTTGTTTATGGTCTGGAAGCTACCCTTTTGATTAAATGTGAAATCCCTTCTCTCGAGATAGTTGTTGAATTACTGCCTAATACCTCGCTAGAGGAAGATCATCTTCTATATTTGGAGAGGATTGATGAAACTCGTCGCTTTGCTGCTCTAGTTATAGAAGCACAGAAAAAGTGGGTCAAAGCTCATTTTGATCACACAGTTTCCCCTCAAACCTCTGTAGAAGGAGTCCTCTTCCTCTTGTATGACCAAGCTCATGATAAGCTGGGGGCAGGCAAATTTGAACCCATGTGGCATGGACCCTATATCGTTAAGCATATTTTGTAGAACGATGCTTATGAACTAATTGACTATGAAGGTTATCCTATGAATCAGCCCAGAAATAGGTTATACCTCAAAAAATACTATGCATGAGTTTTTCGTGCATGTCCTTTTGTACATAAGTGTGTTTTTTCATTTTTTCTACATTTTTTGGCTTGTTGTGCTTTGCGCGCAGTTTTTCCTCCTTATTATGTCATTGTTTACTGTGCAAATGTCTGTCACTCCTTATGTTGGTTTCACGGTTGGTGCCTCCAGCAGTACCCAAAATCTGTCTTCCGCAACCTGGGTGATTTATAATCCTAATGGTGAGTTGATAGACCTTCAAGGTATTTGTATAGGATGAACAACAAACAATTTCGCAGAATACAGTGTCATCATTGAACTCTTAACCGAGGCCATTGCTCTTGACATTCGTGCATTAATTTTGAACCTAGACTCTCAACTTGTTGTTCTTCAGCTTAATGGGCATTACTCTATTAGAAATCCTCAAATTTTAAGGATGTATTTGCGTGTTCGTTAATTAGAAATTAATTTTGATTATATCACATATCAGCATATTCCTAAAAGAATGAATGTGTTAACTGATGCAGTAGCCAATATTTTATTAGATAGAAATTTGCGTAACTTGTAAAAGAATCGTCATCACATAATAGGATTTAAACAGGAAAATAAGCATATACATATATATCGAGTGTTTGCATCCACGTGCATCATAAGTTCAAAAAATATGTGTGTTTTGGTTACATCTGGAGACATAATGTCTCTAAAAAAATATGCAGAAATAACAGCCTAGTCATCTAATCAGCATGATGCTCATGATAACATGTCACTGCACGCACAAGCCACCTCAATAAATTGTGGACGCAGTTAGACACCCTCATAGTGTGCCTATGGTATGCACAAGGAACATCGTCAAATCTCGCGTAATCTGGGATTCTGCTAGTGAGTCCCTCTAGGTTGCGCACGATCTCCTCTTCCTCACTTACCTCACCCTGAGGAGCCACCTTAAAATCATGTGGGACCCTCTGTGCTATTGGAGACATCCCTGTAGGTCTGTCTGGGCGAACATCTGCGATACATGGATAAACATCTGAAAACATATAATAAAAAAAATCATAATACTCATCAAAATAAAAAAATGAGTCTTACCGAATGCTTCATCCCAATCCTCTCCTTTCGGGAGTGGAAGGTTTGGATCTCCCATGAATTTGATGCCATTATAGGGCCAGTCCTCCCCAACGATGAGTTTTCGGTGGAGCCAATCGAAGAATTCTGGCCTCCATGACATGTGTTGACCACCTCCCGATCGAGGCATCAACGCTGCCCAACGGACCATCCGTGGCTCTCATGCTGGTGGTGCAGGTATTATTACCTCCTGACATTGAAATATTGACAACCATTCTAGGATGAATGGTACCAGGATGGACCCATAGCCGAATTATTTCAGCTTGTTGTTCTTGCACTTTGTCAACCGACGCTTCAAGTTGATTGTTACGGCCTCTTCCTAGTTGAAAATGGTTGGAGTCATACAGTCCACGGCAAGTTGGAGCTGTGTTTTTTTAGCTTCATGAGGGGCTTGTGATCCAACAACTCGTGTCATATTATGCAGCACTACTTTTAGTACTAAATCAGGTATTGTTTGTATGTCTACTTTTCCATTCTTTGACCCTTTCTTTGCTCCGCGATAATCTCTGTCTATGAGCATGCTCATTTTTTCCATCGTAGGACATGTACTTGTTAGGATCGGTGTTACTCCCCTCCGTGATAATCCGGTGATGAAATATATGTCTGAGACTTCAATCTCCAACTCTTGATCATGAATCAAAAATATCTCTCGATCGGTGTGCCAAACATTGATCAGATACTGTAATAACTCTAGTTGATCTCAAAGACATGGTGCCATGAAGATTTTTAAGAGCCTACAGTCTCTCAAGGAATCCGTGCATCTCTTGTTTCTCGTGGATAGCTCATCTTCTTCCCCATTTTTTCTTTCCTTCCATTCAATGGCCATTTTCACTTTTCATCACCTACAAAACCATCATTGGGGCTTTCATTAGTCGAATCATAAACTATTGAATTGTTTAAAAAAGGCTATTCATTGGAATTTTTGAGCAAAATCAGTTGCGGAAATTAGCGCGGCTATTTCAGAAATAGAAACGCTAATTGGCGCTTCCCCGTTAAAATTTAAGGCAGGTTAGCACGAATCCGTGCTTAGAACTCGCGCCAATCGCCGCACCCAACTTTGAACATAATTCCCCCAAAAGGATGAAAAATTAAAAATGCAGGTAATAAAATCTAGCTTAAAATGCAGGTAAGGATAAGAGCTCTTACCTGAAGAAAACATATTCGCGATTGGTCTCCTGGATTTTCCGCTGCCAACTCCACAAAATCACAGTTGAAAATGGAAAAATTGTCACAAGAGGTGAAAGGTGAAAAGTAATTTATTTTTACTTTTTCTATCATTTTATAACCTTTTCAAAACCCTAATTAGGTTTTTTGCACTTATTTTTTGATTATTTTACTATTTTATCTTGAAAAATGGGTTTTACGTGTGTTTCTTGTGCAGCAACAGGTCCTGAGAATGATGATGATGAAGTGACGAGTTGTATTTTATTATTTTTTTGGACTCGGTAAAAACACGAAAAAGTCACCCCGTGGAGTCATTTTTCAGTGCTTTTCTGACTCTCTAAAATTGCAAATATTGTCGAGACTCTTGTCGTTTTGAACTCGTTAAAGGCCGCAAAACGTCATCTACCCAGTATACGTTTACCCCTTTTTTGGGCTGTGACAAATTATTTATGAAAAAGGAATACCTTAGCCTATCGCGACTAAGAGGTTCTCCCAGATATTTTTTTCTACCTTTCTGGATCTGTGAGACTATCTACGAAAAGGGACCTGCTGAAGTTTTCTTTTGCGCTTCTTTTCAAACCCACTAAACATGAAAATATGTCGAGTTCTACCTTTGTTAGACTTGTTAAAACCTCAAGGACATTAGAAATCATCACCATGACGTAACCGAGTTCCTCCTTCCAAGGGCTTGTAAAATGTACTAGGATGGAGTTGTTCGAAGGACAAACTTATATGACAAGCATATGTTATCCCCTTCAAGCTTGTTTCCAAAAATAATAGGGGTACTCGCCATAAATGGTGGGGGAAAATGGAACCAGTTCTCAGTTGTGTCGGCAGTATGTCACTCTTGAACATGACACTTGTTTGTAATTCATGTCGGGTTGGGGACATCTCGTTCATCATTTTTCCTCCATGGGTTTGGGTTATCTATTTTGGCCTCTCATATGCTCTTTGCCACGTCATCATGACCTCAGATTCCTTGATGTCAAATACTGCCAAATTTTGGAGCCGTGTCGCCAATATGTTAAAGAGAAGTTTCCTTCTGCATTTTTCAACCTCTGATCCTCTGTTTTGTCCTGATTCACTATCATCTTATTCCTCTGTCTCATGTCGATGATGTGGGAAACATAATGGCCCTCCTTCGACCAGGTCACTTCATGTCGACTTTAACTCACTATCCAGGAATTTTATCTAGAGACTCCCTTCCGGCACCTTGGAGCTTGCGTGCCTCAATGGAAAGTTCTTTGCATTCGATGACAGGTCCTCATCATTGGCCTTCGATCGGGTGATTTTGCAGATGTTCGAATCCAGCTCATTGTTCACATTTCATGGATTTTACTAGTAGTACCTTGAGGACCATTGTCATCATTGGTGGTTTCTATCGTGCTTGTTAACAAGTTGCATCATTAACTGGTAATCAAGCGATTTTCCTGCATGTTCGACATTAGCTCATTTATTCACATGCTTGAAATTGTACTTGTTAGGGTCAAGATGGAGAAAAAGACCCTGGGTTTTGTCTAATGAAATCTAGGCTACGAGATGATTTGGTTTATCATGACTATATGCATGACTCTCTTGATTGGATGGTTGTGACCATACCTGAATCTATTTGATGATCCTTCTTGCTCGATGGCTACATCCATACCTCAGATCTTATTATTGTATGTACTCTATTATGGATTGTTGCGACCATACCACATATTCATGTATTAGAGATATTAGTTGTACTTGTCCTTTCAGGTCTCCGACGGCAGCGTTTTGGTTTGAGCATGTTCTCGTAAACCATTTCACCCCTCCATCTCTCTCGGACCTCATGCTTTAGGGGGCATCTGTTACACAGTATTTTGTCACCATCCCTGCAATCCCCATCCCGAACATTGGAGGACCATTTCAATGACTTCTGTGTATTTTCATACCTTTCTTTAAGTGTCATTTCATTCCTTGGCATGTCAAGAACATTTCCTATGTTGAGTATTCCTTAAGCAGACTCTCAAAAACATATGATTTTGGGTCGGCATTGGTAGGAAGTTATGGCCTCGCACCCATGGAGAAATTAACATTGGGCCCTGCACCCATTGGCACTCTGTCTCAGTGGGGCACCTTCACCTAGCTATTTTTGGAAATTTCTTTAAATAGAAACGAAGTTACGAAGTTTTCATGCCTAACAACTTCGTGAGCGGAGTCATCATGGTTTGGTCGACTGAATAACACCAAAGTCCTCCCTTTGGCTTCTTGTTTCCTACAAATTCGAAACTCCCCAAAGGGATAAGACCTCTCTTCCACCTTATGAGGGATCCCAAACCACTCCCTCCTCTCCTATAAATACTTTATTCTCCCATTGTTTCAGCTAGATAAACAGTCATTATTATAGCTGGTGTGTAGAATAAGGCAGAGAGGAATCCACTGGCGAGAGAGAGTTTAGGCCCAATGCCTCATCGAGTCTGATCCTAAACGAATACTTGAGAGGTGCCCGACTGAACCCGTCAAAGTAGGTTGCAACGTCAAGGCATTAAGGTTGTAAACTTTTTTTCTCTATCATTAATACATGACTGGTTTTTGGTTCCAATTTTGTGTTCGATCATATGCAAAATGTTTGATTCTCCTTGACCAATCGAATAGTTGTAAATGAAAGTATGTTTTCGTTTGCTGTCATCGTTCACTTGATATTTGTGTAGGTACACAGACATTACCATTGAAGGATCGCGACGTGTGAAGACAAAGATTGGAGGATAAATGCTGCAAGCCACCACAAGAGAACTGGACCAAGGTAGGCTATCTATCCCAACTCATTTTTCATTTATAAGCGAGGAATCCAAAAGTCCAGCATGTTCCCTTGTTGCTAGACCCACCCTAGAGCTAGAGGGATCGCCTCTGTCTGCAGAGGGGATTTTCCTGCTCAAGACACAGTCAACATAATATTAAATTTTTCGTTGTAATTTGATTGGATACTTTACTAAAAGTACAAATACATGTAACTACAACAATCTCTGTGTAAAAATCATCATTTCCTAATTTAAAGAATGTTTTCCATACATAATAGATTTTTGTCTAAACAACGTTTCTAGTTCTTACTTCTTCTGCAAACTATCTACTTATCTAGCTTCAGAGCTTGCTGATGATGTCCTCCCTACCATGAGAGAGGCAATTACATCCTCATCTCCCCTGTGCTCCACATCTAAAATGAGTTGGTTAACAGAAAATTCTAGAAGAGACCTCGGGACTTCTAGTCTAGTACTCTTCTTTTTCAAGATTCAGGAATGTTGTGTTTCCACTGGTCACCACCAGCTCAGGAATTCACACTCTCTTGCTTCCTCTCCTTTCTATGTTCAGTCACAGAACCCTTTTTCCTCACAGGGATGCACTTTTTATCCCCGAAGGAAAGGTAAATCTTTTTAACTATTTTCTGTTCAACCACTCTTAGTTCTTGGAATACTTTTATCATCATTCTTCTTTTAATCTTATAGAACAACAATCCAGAATTAAATTTTATTCCCAAAACAAAATTAATTTATGTTCATCTTTCATAACCTTTTCTCAAAAAATGAATGTTTAGTCTTTTTAAAATGAATACCATAAGAATTTGGTTTGCACTAAGCCAGTTGTGACGGTAGTTTTCAAGCTTCGTTGCAAAAGGGTACAATTTTAGAAAAAAAATTATTTGATGGGAAAGATAAAGTTTCAAAACATTAAAAAAACAAAAAAAACAAAAAAAAATTGCTTATCTAGTGAAAAAAATACAAATTCTAACTTTGACTACCCATCGTCCTTTAAAAAATCCATTCATTTTGATAGAAAAAATAAGAAATTACATGGAAGTCTTTACACTAAAATACACTAACATTTACATATAAATCAATGTTTTCTAAAAAGGGGAAAGTTATCTCCTTTTTCTAACTTTTGTAAAATTTTCTAAATCTCGAACTGGTTACTTAACTCAAATTTTGCAATTACACGATGTGAGATTAATAAAAGTTTCACATCATGAGACATGTATATATTATTTTAATTATAAAGTTTGAAATATCTCCCAACAATTTCAAGCAAAGTTTTGATTTTATTATTATTTCAAATGTATTCTGAATACATAAATTGATTCACTATCTCAAAAACCCTGGGCACTTGAACTCTATGGATTAAAAAACTTAAATTGAAATTTTTAAAAAAATTTGTGAAATTTTGGTTAAAATTAACCCAAAAAATGTCGTAAACCATTTTGTTTATTAGTTAGACTATACCTTAAAATAATTAACCCAAAAATTATAATATAATCAACTTTAAACATTTAAAAAAATTAAAATATAAAAAAAATTTAAATTTAAATTATATTAAATTAAATAAAACCCAAAAAAGTAAACATTAAAAAATAATGAATAAAAATAAAACAAATATAAGATATTTATTATTGCAATTATATTAAAAAGAATAAAAGAGACACACCTTATTTTTTAGGAAATAAAAATAAAATAAATATAAGATATTTATGATTTAAATTATATTAAAAAACATCAAAGTAACACACTTTAACAAAGTTACACAATGTTTTTCCTCCACTTTTGGGAAGAGGTCAAATGCCTATTTTCCTTCTTCTACGACATCCTTGTGCAAGACACTATGTTCTAGGTACCGAACTTAATACACATGAACTTAGCATATTTCTAACCACCTAAACCTTTTACATAAAGAAAAAAATACCCTAATCAACATTTTCATTTCCCATTGACCACTAAAAATAAAACCACCTAAGAGTTTTACCTAAAAAAACAAATACCCTAATCAACATTTTCATTTCACATTGACCATTAACCTTTTTTGGTTAAAGTGAAAGTAGCTCGACTAAAACCCTCTCACCTCTCATTAAATTTTTCCACAATTTTAATTGTCCAACCATTTTAAAAATGACTCTGTATTAATAACAAATAATATGTATTTTATTTTCAAAATGAAAATGAAAAATTTACTATGGGTTAAAATTTTATAAATAACTACAGTTATTTGTTTTGAATATTTTTTGAAGAAAGCAAAGTTATTTATTTGTTAAAATGGGTCATGTCCATTAAGTTAGTAGATATCTTAAAATTATACTATTAAAATAAAGATTACCCCACATAAAATAAGTAATTAAAAATTTGACATGCATACTAGATACTCATTTCACACTATGTTATGCACTTGTTGACTTAACAACTTAAGCTATTGTAAATATTTTTCATTTAAGACCTAAATAAGTAAGGGCTTAGTGGAAAAGCCTAAGTGGAAATTTGATATTTTAGTAGCTATTCTAATAAATGAATGAAATATTTTGGTGAATCTTGGAAACTCGGGGAAAAGTTCAAAAACGAATTCTTGAACTTCCATATGGTTGCTAACAGTTAGGGTCCTCTCCTTCCCTAGATATTAAAATATATAAATGGGAAAAGAAGGGGTTGGCTAACAAAAAGATGAAAAACACCTCAAGAGAGAGAGGAGGAAAGACATTGATCGACACATTTGAATATGGGTAAGATACTACCACTGGAGCATTTTTAGAGTTGGAGTAGAGCCAATGGAAAACTAGAAGACAGACTAAAGTATGTAAATTCAAGGTTGGATGGGGTCTTGATACCCGAGAATTGATGAGAGTGTCATTGTTAAATTGAATGTTCTATAAGCAAGAAGCTCAAGGGGAGAATGGTGCATGATTGTCGTTCTCATTGGAAGGTTAGTGTGACATTTCCCCGTTGGGTTTATGGGAATCAGATCAGTGTGATTTTTGTTTCAAGAACTTATAATTTTATGTAATTATGTTTCTTTACAGTAGGCTCTATCTTGAAAGAACTAATTATGTTATTAGATAATTAAGTTTATTATTGATATTTAGAGTGGAGGAATATACCTCATGGATGATTGAATATGAAAAATAAAAAAGAATAGTTAGTCTCAAGTCTATCTAAAGTATGCCATGTTGTTGTAGGATAATTAATCGCTCTATAAAATCAGAGTGAAAGGAGATTTTATTGCTATAGAAACTAAAGAGAATGAAAACATGTAGCTAGTAAACTGAAAACATGAAGGGAAAATCCCTTCTGAAATCTGTGGCAAACCCTAGCTCTAAAGATTATATTAGGGGTTTTGGTTGAACTATTTATCCGTGAGTGGTCCAAAACTAAGCTACTGTGAAAGTAAATACCTTATGGGAGTAGAGATGGCCGAGGGAATTCTAGTCACCATTTCCATCAGGTACTCAAAAGAAAGAAAATAGAATAATAATAATAATTCGAGATGAGAATAGTTGACATTAAATAAAGAAAATATATACATATCAATAATTATATGAGTACATACACTATGCTAGCAATGTGCAAAATTAAAGCATGTGTATATTTGTTTTAACAAAGTTTAGAGAAAAGAGAAGATGGTAGATAAAGAAGAAGAAAACACCAATAGTCATGGAGTATCTCGGTGAAACTTAGACATTCAATTGAAAAAATATTAAGAGTACATAATTCAGAATAAACAAGTATGCTATTTAGAACACAAATAAAATTTAAATCAATAGGTTGACTCACAAATCACCATTTCATCAAAAAAGAGAAACATTAAGGATCAGTAGGAAATTAAGCTAATACTTGAAGTATAAATTTTGTTTGGGGAGGACCCTTACGTAGAACCCAGTTACACAAAATTTTAAGTGGCATATAAAATTATTTACACATACAAATTTGGATGTCGAAAATTTCTGTTATTTTAAATAAAATACTCACAACAGTTGTAAAATTCCACGTACCACATTTAACACAAGAAAAAATGAATACCCTCATCGCAGGCTATAACCCACAACGATACTGACGAGTATCCTCTGTATACAACTATAAGTCATTAAATTCTTCAGGGTTTCGAACATTGTTGAGAAACCGTTGAATTTCTACTTCTATCCATAGGGAAACCCTCAACAAGGGTTAGATTAGACTTTTTTAACAGAAATCCTTGGGCAAGGGAAACGAAGAACCAACCTGGGTACACATACACCGGGGTAAGTACATGTCATGCTAGCTGTGATCTCTAGACTAAATTTAAACTAGAAATGAAGCCCAATCAGGAAGCAAACTTGGGAATTTTCATGAAAAAAAAAATGGGAATTGTCATGAAACAACACAAACATATTACATTCATGATAATACAAACATTAGGGAAAATAGATAACCAAAATATGAAAGTAGGAAGGTCAGAGTCCATTACCTCAAAGAAGATAAGGTTTTGGCATATACCTATCACAAATATGAAATGGGACGAACGTTGTTAACTAAAAACGAGGAAGATATATTAACAAAGATAACACAGAGATAAATATATCAAAAGTCTAGGTTACGTGGTGACAAAGTTTGTCCCATTTCACATTTGTGACACTTAGATGTCGGAACTAGTTAGCTATATCAGAACAACAAATATTGTCAAAGGCTGGGTGAAAGAGCCATTGAAGTTTTGATAGACACCCACCCATTCATACAAGACAAAGTCTCACGTGAAGGCCTATCAGCACTTGGTTATCTTGGCTTACATAATCTATGGTAATCAAAGGACGGAGACCTTTCCTGAAGGGTGGGAAATCTTATTGAACCAAGTTTTGAACGAGGGGAATTCATTCAACTTGTTATACTTGTTGGCTCATCAGTTTAGAGCCCATTTAGCACAAGCCCACGAATCATCCCAAGGGCGAGCAAGAAAGGTTTTCTATGTCTCCATACTTATTGGATGCAATCTATGCACACAATTAAAATGAAGTTTGACTCCCACTTAACTCGAGATCGAAAGACTTAAATGTAATTCACACCTAGCTGATTAGTCGCGTTGCACAGGTTGGCTGATGAGTCACATGCATGCAGATATAAATGATTAACTTCCTTTGAAATTATACAACCTACAAACGCAACAAACTGATAACAGAAATGACGTTGATAGAAGGAGCTGCCTGATCCATTATCTAACCGTTTTAAAAAATTTCAGTTCAAATAAATTTGTATGCCATCATTTATCTATTCGATAAGGCTTTTCAGAGACAGTTAATCTGAATTTCTTATCAATGATGATGGAGAAAGAAAACGGTTTATTTACACCGTGCGTAATAGTCATAAATGGAAGATAACAAGTGTTTGTCTACACTTGTAAGTATTAGTTTCAAGTGTAATACCATCACAATCATTTGTCTACCTTGTAACTATTGATAACTGTCAACCTTAACAATTAGTTGTCTACCTTGTAACTGATATGAGGTAACTGATAGCTCTTATGTGTGTAACAATTATCAATATGCTTGTCGATGCCCAAGAGTTTAGACCATATCTCAAATCAAACGGATCCATGCAATTATCCCCATTCTGAAATTTGTTAGAATGCCAAGCGACCCTTTTAATTGTTGGTCTGCAAAGGGGGTGGAAACATGACTGCATTATCAATGGATCACATGATGCCCATCATCACTCACATAATGCCCATCATCTGGATTTGAACTCTGGATTTGAATAGGAGTGACAGAATGTTTCATAATATCTCAAATCAAATGGATCCATGCAATTATCCCCATCCTAAAATTTGTTAGAATGCCAAGCGACCCATTTAATTGTTGGTCTACCAAAGGGGGGGAAACATGACTGCATTATCAATGGATCACATGATGCCCATCATCTGGATTTGAATAGGAGTGACAGAATGTTTCATAATATCTCAAATCAAATGGATCCATGCAATTATCCCCATCCTGAAATTTGTTAGAATGCCAAGCAGCCCTTTTAATTGTTGGTCTACCAAAGGGAATTTGGAAACATGACTTTGACTGCATTGTCAATGGATCACATGATGCCCATCATTTGGATTTGAATAGGAGTGACAGAGTGTTTCATATCTGATTTCAATGACAACATGATTCCAGTTGAATCTATATATCAATACACATTTAATAAAAAATATATCAATAAAAATACACATTTAATATATTTTTGTAATTTTTTAATAATGTAATAATAATTTTATAATTCTTAATTTAATAAAATAATAATAATATAATTTTTAATGTGATAGAGAAACAAGATACTATGTTGATGTATGAGAGCTCTATAATATATACATAATCTTGAAAATGAGATAAATGTCAAAGTATCAAGTTATTCTTCAATATGACACCTTTTATCAAATGAAATAATCATCCAAGTATTGAGTTATTACTCAATTTTACCCAATATCAAAGTTAAACATTTTCCAACAACTTCTTTTAGAGTTTCACTCATACTATGCTATGCATGCCAATATCTAGGTTGTCGATGACCATTCATCAAGTTTATAATATAATCCATTGGGCCAACGGACCTTTTACAATCCAGAATCTGAAGCAGTGATAACGGTGTGATCAGTGGAAAATAAGTGCCAAAATGCCATAAACTATGCCCACGACTGCAGGTGCTCCATCTCAAGCTTCTCTCGCTACAATGAATTTCTTTTCGAAGCGGGGACGAAATCACCGGGGAAAACCTAGTATAGGGGAAAGTCTAGTTGCCCCATCTCAAGCTTCATTTGTTACAAAGAGTTCGCAGAAGGGCAATGAGGCAAGTGCTTCATGGGCTTCTGTCGACTCTTGCATGCTATGTTGAAGTGGTGAAGAAAGTGAGATGATGTTTGGTTACTCTCTGTTTTTTGTGAATTTGCGGGGAATGGAATCTAATACTTGAAGAATCCGGTCCATGTGAAGCTTTAGTCTTTTTGTGACACAAAATTGATTGACCTTCAGGACATTTTAGGCATTTTTTTTCCAGAGAATTTATTGGGGGCTTGTCAAATTTCAGTGGGCATGTGACAAAGCATTCAGTGATTGGGTCTGGGAATGAATAAATGTTATGCATAGATGTCCAGTGGAGAATTAGTTGGGGGATGAACGAGTGCAGAGTTTGAAACTAGTTGGGCAGATGCTGGTTTGGGTTTTGGGCTCTGGAGTTTTCAGAGATAATGTTTCAAGATCTGACAAAATAGAAGAACTTGTTACTAGTAAAGAGATAATGTTCCAAGATCTGACAGAATAGAAAAACTTGTTATGGCTTGAAAAGACGAGACCGTTGTTTCTTGAACGAAGCTAGCCTTTTTGAACAGAGCTGCTCTCTGGACGAAATACCGATTGCGTGCGATTGAAAGTTGAAACACATCACATGATTGCGTGGTTTAAATAATCACATCACTATAAACTTGGGTTGCCTTTGATGACTTCCATGCTCTTTGGGGAAACATTCATTTTCCCAACAAAGTCTAGCTCTCATTTACTTCTCATTTTTTCCAGTGATAAGAAGTTATTCTACTTTCTCGAATTTTAAAGAAACGAAAAAATAGAAAAACTTGTTATGACTAGAAAAGATGAAACTGTTATTTCTGCATTACAGAGAGTGCACAATTCTCTGGCCTTCTTGAACAAAGCTGCTAATAGACCTGCTCTCCACACGAAATTTGTGCCTAACCAAAATTTACCACAACCAGAATCAAGCACAAACCACCCTAACCAAGTATGGGGATCGAACTTGGAAGCTTCAAGCATCTCCACCTTTTACAAGCCAGAATCTTAAACAGGGACAACAATGTGATCAATGGAAATTAAGTCCCATAATGCCATAAACTATGCCCACGACTGCAGGTGCTCCATCTCAAGTTGCTCTCGCTACAATGAAATATTTTTCGCAGCAGGGACGAAATCAATAGGGCAACACTAGTATAGGTTCAAGTCTCTTTGCCTCATCTCAAGCTTTATTTGTTACAAAGAGTTCTGAACAACCACCAGTTAATCAACAGGTTATTTCTGCCTTTATCATGGCTCCAAGGTTGCCTTCAACAAATTATGTGCCCACTTCAGTAGTGGGGTCGCCTCTAGTTTCGAAGTCTGTGAGCACACCAACATTAAGGAATGCAACTGGGAGCAAACGACCCATCTCACAACATAAATATGTAACTCCTTCCTCTAACAAAAAGTCATCTGCAGTCAGCAGTAGGAGCACACCATCTGTTTTCGGGCCTTTGCATATCTCTCAAAGCTCGTCAGGAAAATCTACAAAGCAACAATACCAGCAACGGCCACAACGGGTCAGTATCCCTAATGGCGTCTGGACATCCAGTTGGATTACAGAGCCAACCATATCATAACCAAGCTCATTCAATCCACAACAATTTCTTTTTACCTATAGTTCATATCTGCAGCAGCAAGCGGTACAACAATCGTAGTTTTCACCTCAATATTCTCATCAAGTATCGACACTCGATCAGAAACAACAAATGCAGGGTCAAATTCCCCACAAAAACCATTCAGTAATCCACATCTGCGTCAACAGCAGGAACAACAACAAATACAACGAGGTTCACCAACATCATCGAGTTCTGGGACATTGTTGATTTCCTCTCCAACATTAACGTTGGGTGGTAGCCCCACAAAGATAATCCTATTAGATCTCTTGGAGTCAATTTACATGCACAGTATAATGGCCAGGTAGCCCACATGCAGTTCTACCTTCTCAATATATGTAAACATTTACAAATGTATCTGAAAATCCTGCAAAGAAAAAAAAATGTAGGTGAAACTCCTATTTA
Source organism: Pinus albicaulis (assembly GCA_034641835.2). Lineage (NCBI taxonomy): Eukaryota > Viridiplantae > Streptophyta > Pinopsida > Pinales > Pinaceae > Pinus > Pinus albicaulis. The sequence goes on from CM076574.1 coordinate 1,409,982,790, forward strand.
GTGATTACCAATATGTTGACATGTACGTTTTCAAAAGTGTGTGACTACATTCGAGCAGATGTCTTGAATCAAGATCAGATAAATGGAGTTCAAATGTTACAATATCCTGCTAATTTATGTACATCCTCTGTTCAAAACAGAAACCCTTTCAATGCTTCTTCTCCTCACGCATCTTTTATATGTCTGGCTTCAGGAAGCCTGAAAAATTCACGAGTCAATATGGCAGAAGGGATGAGCAGTCCAAGTGGGCTAAGCTTGTCTACTATTAAAATGTAGGTGAAACTCCTTTTTAGTGATTACCAATATGTTGACATAGACGTTTCCAAATGTGTGTCATATAGAGGTCTTTTTGTGATAGGCTATTGATTGTTTGACTACTTTTGAGCATATGTCTTGAATCAAGATCAGATAATGGAGTTCAAATGTTACAAAATCCTGCTAATTTATGTACATCCTCTGTTCATAACATAAAACCTTTCAATGCTTCTTCTCCTCATGCATCTTCTATATGTTTGGCTTCAAGAAGCCTTAAAAATTCAGGAGTCAATATGGCAGAAGGGATGAGCAGTCCAAGTGGACTAAGCCTATCTATGGCACTATCCTCTAGTGTTAGAGCTCACAACAATGGATTTCCATCATATGTAAATGCAATGCAACATGCAAAATAAATTTTTTTGAGTTCAACTATTGTGCATTCTATTCAAACGCCTCCAATTTCTATCCACCAGCCTTCGGTACCATTAGCTGCAAGACCTATTAGCCCTGCAACTAGCACTCCTCTTGGATTGCAATGGCAAGCCGCAACAAGTGTGGTGCAACCTTAATCCAACAACAATCTTAGTTTTGAATCCTTGATAACCTTCGCCATCCAACTAGCTTGTTGCTAGAAATGTCCAGAAATTTTGTGCAAGCACATAAATTTATGAAAAAGATGAACACCATCAGATCCAAGTTCATATAGACCAACTAGCAGTAAATTTAATTTCACATGATAGTTGTCTTATTTGCATGTTTCCTTGTGATCTTAAAGGGTTCTCCATTAGATATTTGAAACCCAATCTCCAGTATGTCGAGAACCTTTTCTTTTGTCATTTTGTATTATAGTGCCCTATTAACATGTATTGAGATTGGCATGTTCATAAAATGTATATTCAAGTCCATGAATATGTATTTACTATTTACCATTTCTGAAGTATGAATGTTTTCCACTTCTTACTACCAGTATATATGTTGGGCAATTAGCAATTGCCCATTGGATTATTTTGGCCATTGATTTTAGAGGAGGCTATGGTTTTACCTTCAAAACATAGAATTCCATGAGTTTAGTCCAATTTTTGTATATTACATTGACACATAATCTCTCAAGCTGTCTGGAAGAATTCAAATATTTAATCTTTGGAATTTTATTTCATGGAATGTAGTTATATGATCAAACAATTTTTTGTAGTTTCATATACATTGATATTAATATGAATATAAATTTGCTATTTGTTGAGTCAATTCGTTTTAAATTCTCCATACACCTATTGGACATTAGTGGAAAACATCAAAAGCGAGAAAAATACATTATAAGCCGAATGACAAGCAGGGAGAAACAAATTCATAAAGAAACGCATAGTTTTGCGTGTAAAACCTTGACAAAGTGTCAAGGACATCCCACGAGGAAAGGGTGGAAACTCTTATTAATAAAAATGATTCTGCAGCCCTTCTGAGCCTCTCGAGCCATCCAATTTATCTTTCTTGAGCCTATTTGCGTTATTTCTTTACTCATATTCGTCCAATAAATGAAATTTGCAAAATTACATTATTTACAATTTGTTGTCATATTTTTAACAAACTCCACCTTGACAACAATTTTCCTAATCCCTTGCCCATGCCCATTCATCATCGTTTCTGCACGCCGAGAGAAGCGAGACACCATCTCAGCTTCTCTACTGTAGCTGGCTTCGTGAATATATCTGCATGATTTTCCTGTGTGCGGACCTTTTTGAGAACTACTTTGCCGCCTTCGATAACATGTCTCACAAAGTGATACCTTACATCGATGTGCTTGGTCTTGCTGTGATAGGCTGGATTTGTAGCCAAATGAATAGCGCTCTAACTATCACAAAACACATTCACTTTCTCCTGCGTCCTTCCAATCTCATCAAGCAGACCTTTTAACCAGATTGCCTCTTTACAGGCATCTAAAGCAACTATATACTCTGCTTTAGTAGTGGACAAAGAAACTGTCTCTTGAATCTTTGACATCCAGCTGATTACTCCACCTGCAAGAGTAAAAAAATAACCTGTAGTAGATATCATTTCTTCCAAATCACCTGCATAATCAGCATCCACATATCCGCAGACTGAACCTTCACGACCATCAAAGCTGATGCAATGGTCACTTGTACCTCTCAAATAACGAAGCACCCATTTCACTGCTCTCCAATGTTCTTCTCCTGGATTTGCCATGAACATGCTGATAACTCCAACTGCATGTGAAATGTCAGGTCTTGTAGATACCATCGCATACATTAAGTTGCCTACCACATTTGCATATGGTACACGAGACATATACTTCTTTTCTTCATTAGTTCTAGGACTTAAATCCGAAGAAAGCTTAAAATGGGAAGCTAATGGAACATTAACAGGTTTCACATTGTTCATACCAAACTTTTCAAGTACTTTCTCCACATACTTCTGTTGTGATGACCAAAGCTTACCATTCTTCATGTCTCTGTGTATCTCCATGCCCAAGATATGTTTTGCTACTCCAAGATCCTTCATATCAAATGTCCTAGAGAGCTGAGCCTTTAACCTGTTGATTTCTTCCATGCTTTTGCTTGCGATAAGCATATCATCAACATACAACACCAAAATAATGAATATGCCATTGAAACTTTTGAAGTATACACAATGATCATACTCACTTCTAATAAAATTCTGGCTCACCAAGAAGGAATCAAACTTCTTGTACCATTGCCTGGGTGACTACCTTAGGCCTTACAATGATTTCATGAGCTTGCAAACTAATCTTCTACTGCGACCTTGTACAAAACCTTCTCGCTGATCCATATATATCTCTTCATCCAAATCACCCTGTTCTAATTCAAGGTCAAGTAAAGTAGTTAGTGCTAACATAGTACGAATAGAAACAAGTTTAACTACTAGTGAAAAATTCTCATGAAAATCAATACCTTCAACGTGAGAATACCCTTTTGCAACCAGTCTCGCCTTATACCTCTCGATACTTCCATCAACTTTCCTTTTCAACTTGAAGACCCATTTGCACCCAACAACACTTCTCCCTTCAGGAAGTTCTACAAGATCCCAGGTATTGTTTTTGGCTAAGGAGTCCATTTCTTCTTCCATAGCCTTTTTCCATATCTTGCTATCTGCATCATCAACTGCTTCCTGATAACAAGAAGGTTCCCCATCTTCAGTAATCAATGCAAACGATGAAGTAGAATCTTCATACCTTTTAGGTGTTTTTCTTTCCCTTGTAGACCTTCGTAGAGTGATTGGTTGCTGAATTGGTTCTGGAATTTCTCCAGTTTTCTTTGCTTCTCCACCTTTTTCATCAGAAGTCTCTCCTTCCTTTCTGAAAAAGGTTTAGTCTCTAATTGAATTTGCTGACTTGGTGATACCTGCTCCTGTTCAACCTTTTCAACATCTGATTTTGAAAGAGAAGATTCATCAAATGTTACATGTCTACTAATGACTATCTTCCGTGAAGAAGGATCCCACAACCTATATCCCTTCACTGAATAATCATATCCAACAAAGACACAACATTTCGATTTTGGATCTAATTTTGAATGCTGATTTCTAGGAATAAGAGCATCGGCATCACAACCAAAATTCTTCAAATGTGAATAATCACAAGATTGACTCGACCAAACTTCTTCAAGAATTTTATAGTTTATTGCAACTGAAGGTGATCTATTGACTAAATAACAAGCAGTGGATACTGCTTCTGCCCACAACTCCTTTTGCAAGTTAGCATTACTGATCATGCTTCTGGCTCTTTCCATAAGAGTCCGATTCATCTGTTCAGCAATGCCATTTTGCTTAGGGGTATAAACAACAATTTTATGTTTAACAATCCCTTCATCCTTACAAATTGTTCAAATTCTATAGACGTAAATTCACCGCCATTGTCAGTTATTAAGCATTTAATTGATTTGCTTGTTTTCTTTTCCACCATTGTTTTAAATTTTTTAAACACATTAAATACATCAACTTTCCTTTTCAACATATAGACCCAAAATTTTCAGGAGAAATCATCAATAAACGTTAAGAAATATAATGCACCTCCATAAGACACAGTAGGAGATGGTCCCCACAAATCAGAATGAATGTAGTCTAAAATCTGCTTACTATTATGATTTCCAGTCTTGAACCTTTGTTTACATTGTTTACCAAACACGCAATATTTACAAAAATCCAACTTCAAGGATTTCAAATCAGGAAGCAACTTGCGGTTCATCAGTACCTGAAGACCTTTCTCGCTCATGTAACCCAACCGTTGATGCCATAGACGAAAACCCTCTTATGCTTTCTCTGACACGATCGCTGCTTCACTAACTTGAGTGCTTCCTTTGAGTCTGTACATATTTCCGACCTTTTCAGCCTTCATCAAAACCAAGGCTCCTTTTGAGACTTTCAGCACTCCATTCTGACCTGTAAATTTATAGCCATTTGAATCCAAAACTCCCAAGGAAATCAAGTTTTTCTTTAGATCAGGTACATGCCTAACATTAGATAATGTTTTAACTGTATCATCATACATTTTAATTTTTACATTACCAATCCCAACAGTCTAACAAGATGCATTATTTCCCATGAATACGGAACTACCATTGACAGTTTCATATGAAGTAAACCAACTTTAGTGCGGACTCATATAATGAGAAGCACCAGAGTCTAATAGCGAATTTTCAGCATCTTGAGAGACATTACAGACAGGGAGAGCTTCAGCAATTAAAACCTCATCAACCATACCTGAATCAACCTGATTTTATTCCTTGTTATGGTTTTCCGACTCCTTCCGTTTCCAACAATCTTTCTTGAGGTGTTCGAGTTTATTGCAGTACCAGCACTTGGCTTTACACTTCTTGCCATCCTTTGACTTCGATCCGGAAGAACCTCTTGTTTTCTCCTCCCTTTCCTTTGACCAACCTCTGGCTACCATGGCTTCAGGTGCAGATGTCTCAATGCTAGATTTCTTTCGTACCTCTTCAGATAAGAGAGCACCCACGACAGATTCAAGTTTTAATGAATCCGTAATGCTCAAAGTGATTGAGGTCACGAATTGATCCCATGACTCGGGCAAGGAACACAACAAGGTTATTACCTTGTCTTCTTCCTCCATTTTTACTTCCATGTCTGACAACTGGCAAATAAGCGTATTAAAAACATTTAAGTGATCTGTAATTTTCGTACCCTCCTTCATCCGAAGACTGTACAATTGTCTTTTTAAATATATTCTATTTGTCAAAGATTTTTTCATATACAAGGTTTCCAATTTTTTCCACAACCCTTCAGTTGTACTCTCTCCAACAATATTGAAGAGAACTTCATCTGCCAAACATAACCGAATGGTACTGAGAGCTTGGGCATCCAAGTCCTCCTAGTCCGAACTTGTCATGCTTGCCGGTTTTTTATTTACCCCGTCTAATGCTTTGTGCAACCCTTGTTTCACCAGCAAATCCCTAACCTTTAGTTCCCACAAAGCAAAATTGTTTTTCCCGGTGAATTTATCCACCTCGAACTTTGCATTTGTCATTTTTGCCATTTCTTTCTCCTAGTTTTCCCTTCTTTCTTTAATTTCCAACTAGGGTATTAAAAAAAAAATTTCCCCTCTTCTACTAGGGTTTCAAGGATTTCAAATCTCTTCTTTCTCCTACTAATTTTAAATAGAAATAAAAAATTACAATTTCTATTTTTTTTTTCTTTCACTAAATCAATTCTTTTGAAAAACTGCACCCTTTTAAAAATAAACAATTTCTGTTCAAACCCTTTTTCTCAAACTGAACCCTTTTAAAAAATAAACAATTTCGGTTCAAACCCTTTTTCTCAATGTATTTTTCTCTCTTATCAATCTATTCTGTCTTAATTTTTTTTTTTTTAAGGTCACAGAACCCTTCAAGAAAAATACCTTTCCAGTTTCTATGAGACTTCTTTGGTTAGTTTCGATGAGACTTCTTTCAACAACGGTAGGCAATGACTTCTTTCAACGGGCAAATCTCTCTGCAGCGTCCTTGATAGGCAATGACTTCTTTCAATGGGAAAATCTCTTTGCAGCGTCCTCGATCAAACCCTCGTGGATGCATGGCTCCTCGAATTCCAGATTCTCTTCTTGCTGTGGATGGCAACGTCCCTTCTTTCTTGAGACACACAAACACTCGGCAACCCTTGGATTCAACGGTTTCTCCAGACTCACCACTTCAACCAGGGCTCGACCTCTCTTCAACCGCTTATTCCCTCGACGACGACGGTTAGGTGCAAGTATCCTTTCTTGCAGATTATGCTCTCGACTCAACAACTTCCAACAACTAACACTCGACGGCTCCTCTTTTCCACAAGACGGCTTCTCTCTACTAGACGGCTACTGGGCCTCTCTCTCCTGGCGGCTGCTATCTGCTAGATGGCTGCTCAGCCTCTCTCTCCTGGTGGTTTACAAATCTCATGGTGGTTAAAACTCAAATGACTTCTCTCACGGTGACTTCCTCCTTTCTCTGGCGGTTTACAACTCTGAATGCTATTTTGTTTTAGGTTTTGATACCACTTATTGAGTGGAAAACATCAAACGAGAAAGAAATACATCATAACTGAATGAAAAATGGGAGAAACAAATTCACATAAAGAAACACACAGTTTTACATGGTAAAACCTTGACAAGGTGTCAAGGAAACATCCACGGGGCAAGGGATTGGAAACTATTATTAATTAAAATGATTCTCCGTACATACAAGCCTCTCGGGCCATCCAATTTATCTTGAGCCTATTTCGTTATTTCGTTACTCAACCAATTAACGGTCAATAAGTAATTTGTCCAAAATTACATTATTTACAATTTTTTTGTCATATTTTTAACAGGTTTTGGTAGCTCGTCCTACTCTGATATAGTTTTTCTGTGTTGTATGTTCTTGTTTTGTATTTATCCCTTGCATCTTATGTTTTGGCACCCTCCTGTGGGTATACATTGTTATTTATTCTTTAGCACATGGGTTGTTTGGCCAATATATGACATCTGCATATATTTTTACACATTGGACAGTAGAAAATAGGTAATCGGAATCAAGCATATGTAAAACATTTTCTCTGTCATGAGAAAATGTTTTGTTTTTTCTCCTTGAAAAAAAACTTCAGTCTGTAAAATTTTATTGCTTTTGATTTGATTATTCGATGTTTTCCATCCATATTATGTCCATTCATTTAAATGTAAAATTTTGTTGCTCTTGATTTGATTATTCGATGTTTTCCATCCATCTTATGTCTAATCATTTAAACCAAAATATTTTTAGATCGAAGACATTCATTTGGGGTTTGGTGATGGTACAAATTCAAATAAAGTACTATTTTATATTAATTTTAATGTTGGACATTTCTGTATGTGAAAATGATTTAATTCAAGCTTGTATACTGCATATAAGTTAAAATACTAAGAGATATGAACTCTAAGTATCATGAAATTATTGGCACTTTACATCATCATAAAACCCTTATACAGTGAATGGATGCCTCATTAGCTTGACTGCTCTAATGATATATGGAAATAGTTCGATTGTTTTATGATTTGAATTTGTTGCATAATGGTTTAACTTATTTCTGAACGAGTGTTCAAAAGTGGTTTTACATGCTTTAACTGATGCAATTCTGCAGCGTTTGGCATCGAAACATCACTAAGAATCAAACAGACCCCATCATGCTTGAACATCCTATTGAAGGATGCTAACAATTTGCTTTGTTTAAGTGACTGTTCTGTTTCGTTAAGGATTGCAATATCTCAAGGGATTCATAAATCTGGAATTGAAATTTTGCTAAGGAACAAAAAACAAGGCAATTTTGTTTATTTTCACATATTTCTGTCTATACTTAAAATGTTTTCACTTTTAACAGACTCTTCACACATGAATAAAGTGGATCAATACATGTTTGGTATTGAAATATAGCTTACTCAGCTTGATCTCACCCAACAAATTCATTGAGGCCTACTGGAATCACTGTTCAAGATTTTTACCCATGTGGTTCGATTATTTATGACAGATTTTTGCTTTAAGGGGATGGTTGAGATGTATGGTTTCTTGCCTTCTCATGGGCTGTGAATCGTGAATCCTTCCTTTTTATTTCCGGTCACACTTTATAAATATGTGAAGGGTGATATTATGCCCATAATAGCTGGTGTATAATGCTTTGAATACATTTACTTGTGGATCAAATACTATGTATCAACATTTTTTCACATGAATTAACTTGAGAATCCCGTCATGTCAAGTTATGATTATTGTTAGATGTTAGGCTTATCTTGAATGCTAGTATTTCTGAAGAGTTTGAGCCACTGAATTTCACATCTTAAAAATGTATTTCTCATGGCTGAGAGAATACCACTAAATGACATGAGTCAATCCACAATGGATGAAGTTGTCCGTAAAACATATCTTTTGGAGAACTGTTGATATTTGGATTAATCTCTCAAGTTGTCTAGAAGAATTCAAATATTTAATCTTTGGAATTTTATTTCATGGAGTGTAGTTATACGATCAAACAATTTTTGTAGTTTCATATGGTTGGATGTTCAGAGTGAAGTTAACTTTGCAATTGCAATAATAGATTGTAAATGCTTGCATTGATGCTAGTAACTGTATTGATTCCAGTAACTTTGAGACTAATTTAGAAAGATTTGAGTTTCATGTTGATCCTTAATTCTAGACTTGACATGTGAATTGTTCTAAACAATGTTATTTTGTTTATAATAATAGGTTGATTATTATGTTGATGGAGATATTAGGTGGATGTCACTTGGTAACCTATTAAATGGAGTGAGATTGGTTCATGAATGAATGAGATCAAGGTTCAAAGCTAGAGCCTAGAAATATTATCCAAAAGGCCTTCTAATTATGGTAAGTCCATGCTATTCATGTGCCTCAGAATGAAATCTCAGAAGCACTGGAGTGGTAGACCGTGGGATATCTACTTAAATGGGGAACATTAGTGCTTTTAGATTTAATAAGATTATCTCAGCAATAACTAGGCTAAAGAGTGATACTTCTAGGATTGAAAAGACATCATGATTTCAATCACATTGGTGTCCTTGTCATTCAAGATGAGATTGTTCAATATTCTAAGGTCATTATGAGGTTGGGTCCAAAAATTCTCCACATTAAAGCTAGATTTTTTAAATTAAATCAAGAAGATATGAGTTCTATTAGTATTTGCTAAATATAATGTACATGATGTTTTTGAAAATTTCCCACTTACCGGTTTATCCCAATTTTTATTATGAATAATTATTTCTCATGAACTTAGTCACACTCATTTTTTGTTGTTGTTTTTGTTATCAAAATTTTTTTATGAAAAGTATGTCTAAACCTGTCGAAGTCTGTATTGCAGGTTATGTCAAATTAGGATGCCTATTTAAAGGGTTTTGAGCTGTGGTAATGTTAGTTCCTTTTAGTTGACATGGTGTTAAAATGATATGAGCAACCATAGTGAAAAGAAGTTTGGTTTGCCAAAGTCAGGTGTTCTCCATTCGATAATCGATACAAAGTCTTTGCCTGGTGGAAGTTTCCCTTAAAATTCCAACCAAAATGGTTAGTAATTTGAGTGGCATGAAATTTAGTAACAACAGAAAAAATTCTTAGATAACCTAACCTAAACCTAATAATATCTTTGAATGACAAAATTCTACCTCAAAACTCTTCGTAAACCTCAATATCATAAAACTTGCAGCTTCATTTGATAATTCCACAATTATGTATCATAATTACCCCAATTCTGTAATTTTCCAGCGCGTCAATTTCCATGTGAGAAGTCACAAAGGCCTGTAACACTCCTCTAAATTCCTCGAGAAATCGATGTTTAAATTTAAATCCTATTCTCCAACCTACTTTTCACTGAAATTTTGAGAGTCTAGGATAATTTAAAATTGAATGTAGTGCTATGCACTGTTTTCACTTCAAATTTCATCGAATACGACAAGTTTGGTCTAAATTGTTTTAAATAAATTTTTAAATCACACAAAACCAGAAACTTTAACCTGTTTTACACTGGAATTTAAGAATATGGACTTATTTGACATCAAATGTAATGCTAAGGAATGTTTTCATGCACAATTTTCGTAAGATGTAACAGTTTTGCACTACATAGTGTGAAAGAATACTTTAAATTGCATCAGTTCAGACACTCCCACCTAGTTTTCACTTAGATTCAAGAATATAGATTTCGTTAACACCAATTTCAAAGCTATGAATTTTCTCACCTCAACTTCCACAAAATTGTACTAATTTCCAGCCAAATTGTTTGAAAGAATACTTTAAACTGCAGGGAGCTCAGCAATAGAAATTGCTCTGATTCAAACTTAATTTCTTTGTGGGAAGAAATTAGTCAATTGCAAACTTAACAAGGATAGGAATTCCATAAGTAAATGAAGCGTGCAAGCATTTGCCAATTTAACAGATGAAACTGTTGTTTTTGCATTACAGAGAGTGGACAATTCTATGGAATTCTTGAACAAAGCTTCTAATAGACCTGCTCTCTGCACGAAATACGGATTGTCTAAGATTGAAAGTTGAAACATGACCTTCAATGATTGTGTGCTTTAAATCAACAGCATCGACTATGAAGTCGGATTTCGCTGAATAATCTTTCCTGGCGCTCCAATGCTCTGACTCATACAGGGTTAAGTAATAAGTTTATTTGATAAACTAATTTTTATGTATTAAATACAATTAAGTTTATTTTATATTGATAAAATAATTTTTCTGTATTAATAATTTTTATGCCTTAAGTTTGAAGGGTTTAAGGGTTGGACATGAATAATATATAATTAATGATGATGATGATGGTTAACATCCACTAAGACCAATCTTTGGTCTATCAGACCTAAAGAAAAGAGTTATTGAATTTGATTTAAGATTTTAATCCTATGCTCAAAAATCTTGGAGAGAAGCCTCCCAAGCTCACTATAATTTGGACATCTTAAAAGGCTAGGAAGGTCAGTATTGCAACAAAGATTATGAAATTGAGCTACAATGTGGTTGTATGCAGGGCACTCTAAGAGGAAGTGATTTTCATCCTCGATGTTCATATTCTCACAGAGATGGCAGATCCTTTCCATCCATGGTATTCTAGGAATTGTCCAACGACTTGTTTCACTATGGAGCTCATGAGAGTTCGTTCTAATCTTGGCTATATTAATTTTCTTCTTTGAGCTAGTTAAAACAGAGAGATACTTTTGATCTTCTAAGGTGGGGTTGATGACCTCCTTATAATACCTTAATTTTCTTTTAGCTGCTAGATCTTTCTCACACCACATTTTTCTTTGAACTTAGAAGTAACAATTTTTTTAATGTTATTGATGTTTTGCAATGCAACATTCTCGTCTATCTCCCAATGGTTTAACCAAGCCCTGGTGTCTTTATACCAACCTCGTTTAAGCCTTAGGTGGTTTTGGCTGGAATTTAAAGCTAGCTTAGGAAGTCTATGGTCTCCTATGCTATTGAGCTTGTGCTTGTACAACAAAAGCCTAGTCATAGCTAAGCTCTCGATAGGGGAAAGACCCACTTCTATAGGGAGAAGAGGATAGGGTGCATTACTTTTAATATTAAGGTTATAAGTTATAAAACACTTCTAGATTTGCTCAATCTTTCTCCAAGATTTTCTAGAGATGCTACAACCCCAAACCTCACATCCATATAAGATAACAGGAGTGACTAAAGTTTCAAAGAGGAACTTCTTTCTATCCCACATTACGAGGTTTTCCGTTTTACAATTATTTTCAAGACTAAAATAAGCTTTCCACCCCCATTAATCCTTTTCTGAATCCTATAGTTCGAGTTGAGCTTGTGATGAATATCAATTCCTAGGTACTTGTAAGAAGACACTTCCTCCAAGTTACTGTTGTCATACATAAAATTATCGCAAGTGTCCTTCTTGGATTTGATAATCATAACTTTTGTTTTGTTAGTGTTAACAGACATACCCATGGTAGAGCAGAAATCCTTAAGAATTCTAAGTTGCTTATCAAGATCAGATGGGCACCTTGCGAGAAGAACAATATCGTCAGCATAGAGAAGAAGGATGATGACTATCTCAGCTAAGATCGTGCTAGCACATCCTACTTCCTCTAAACAACCTTCTAGCTTGTCGATGTAAATGCCCATGGGTTATATAAGAATTATTAATACATAACTAAGGATATATAACTAAGGGTTTAAGGGTTGAGGATATTGATAGATAAGAATTTTAGAATGAGAAGAATTATTTTAGTGTTTTATGTTTAAAATTAGTATTAAAAAAAATTGTCCTTATTTAAGTTTGGAATTAGTATTAGCAATTTTGTTATTATGAAAATATTATGAAAATTTGATATATTTGTTTTCTAATGTGGTTAAGATTGAAAATTCGATATATTTGTTTTCTGATATGGTTAAGATTGACCCATATTGTACTAACCTGTAACATTATGTGCTAGTTTAATGGTCATTAGAAATATATTTTTTATAATTTAATATTGTGTTTGGGTATTATCAACCATATATTTTTAATCAAAATTTTATTATTGAAAGGCTAATTTCTCATCAAAAGTTCATTATCAAAGAGTTTTACTGGGAGTAGTTTTCAAGCTTCATTGCATAAGGGTACTATTTTAGACAAAATATTATTTGATGAGAAATATAAAGTTTCAAAACATTAAAAAAAAAAAATACAAATTCTAACTTTGACTAGCCACTCTCCTTTAAAAATTTAATTCATTTTGATAGAAAAAATAAAAAATTACATCAAAGTCTTTACACTAACATACACTAATATTTACATATAAATCAATGTTTTCTAAAGGGGTAAAGTTATCTCCTTGTTCTAACTTTTGTAAAATGTTCTAAATGTGAAAATGGTTACTTGTCTCAAAGTTTGCAATTACAGTATGTGAGCTTAATAAAGGTTTCACATCATGTCAATTTTTTTAATTAATTATTTCAAACATACATGTATATATTATTTTAATTGCAAAGTTTGAAAATATCTCTCGACAATTTCAAGCAAGATTGTGATTTTTTTATTATTTAAAATGTACTTTTAAATACATAAATTGATTCACCACCTGAGATTAAAAAACTTAAATTGAAATTTCTAAAAAACTTTGTGGATTTTTGGTTAAAATTAACCCAAAAAATGTCCTAAACCATTTTGACTATTAGTTAGACTATATCTTCAAATAATTAACCAAAAAATTATAATATAATCAACTTTAAACATTTAAAAAAATAGAAATATTAAATATTTTTAATTTAAATGATATTAAATTAAATAAAATCCCAAAAAGATAACATTAGAAAATAATAAATAAAAATAAAACAAATATGGGATATTTATGATTGAAATTATATTAAAGAATAAAAAAAACACACCTTATTTTTGAAGAAATAAAAATAAAATAAATATAAGATATTTATGCCGTAAGGCGTCACTATTTGATAACAAGTCCCCTAGCTGACACTGTGTCCATGTTTGAGCCATTGGATCAAATGTTAGACGATTGGAATGTTTTAGGCCATTAGATCAAGTAAATATTTTTATATATGTTTTTTATAATGTTAGTTTTTGTATTTTTAATAAGTTAGATTGAATTTAGGTTTTGGTGACTTTTAAGTTAAAATGTTGTTATTAAAAATTTGTTAGATTTTAACCTCAAATGTAATGAACATTTTAACTAGTCAAAATACAATAAAAATAAAAATAGTAAAATAAAATAATGATAAACTATAAATACACTCCATAGTATTGACCTATGGTATTTATGTGGAATGTAGTTTCTTTATAGGGGGGAACTAAGATGGCCTAAATCAATCTTAACTCTTGATCTAAAATAATTATTTAATAAAATTATTTTTAAATGTTTATAACCATTATTCTTTTAAAATTTTACTTAATAAAATGTATCTAAATTTTCATACTTCCAAATATGCATAGTTTTTCTTGTTATCTATCAACAAAGTATGATAGAAAGGTTGTAATGTCATGTTTAACATTTTGACTATGTCAAGTTACACAAAATTAAAACCAAAAGTAAATTAAATAAAAATGTACTATAATTAGGGAAGGGAGTTATTACATTTAAAATTTGTTCTCATTCTTGTCACTACAAAATTTGATTGTTTCTTTTTATTTGATGGGAAAATAAATGATCTTTAAAAGGCACTAAAGTCTTGAATTATGATTCTTAAAGAAGTGGCTAGATTCCATAACTATGAGCTGATTTTTTCTTCTTACTTTTGGGTCTTCATGATGTTTTTTATTGTGACTCACGTGAAAAGTTCCAAAGAAGTGGAATATTGGTCGTTCAAAGAGGAATTATGGAAATATTATTGTAGATAATTTATTAATATAAATTATTTGAACTAAGATTAATTAATCATCCCCAAGGGTTAAAAAGGGCCCAAATGTCTCTTATCCATAAAATTGATGATTAAGATAACTCTATGATCTATGTTCAAATGACAGGTGAAGGTGGATTTACCATACTTAACCTTCTTAGTAGTCTCTTATGAATTAAAACATGTCATAGTGATAAGTTTTTATTCCAATAAATAATTCTAGATGTAGAGCAGAGTCAGAGTTCTAGGAGTAGTATCAGAAGAATTCAACATTGTGAATGTGATAGATGCAAATAATTTCGTGTATCATCATATGGAGCTCTTAAGTACTTTGGCCAAAATGTCTCATCCATTATGAAAAACCACATGTTACATGCAATTAATAACAAAGAAGTTGTTCCACATCAATTACTCAATATGGATATTTTAATTTGAGGTCCAGTAAACATAATTCTCCACCCTGTATTCTGGAGGATCAGTTGGAACAAAGAAAGTTCCTACTACCTTTTCTTTCCTATATGCTATTCTTTCCTATATCACAACTTTACTACTTTTCCTTTGCAACATGTGCTACAATTGCTAGTATATATTTAATATAAAAAATTATCTATAAAGTGTAAATTAGTTAGTCTCAATAAGATTTAGTTTAAGTTAGATTTAAGTTTTTACTTGAAGAAGATGAGATGGAAACCATTCTTAAAAAAAAAAAAACTATTCCAAAAAAAACCTCATAAAACACCTAACACAATAATATCAAATTATAAAACATTACTGGCTTTCTAAATATTATCATTTATAATATTATATTTAAAATCTCAATATAACATGAAAAATTATATTTAAAATTGAAATTTAATAAATTAATTACAATATAAGTAATTTTTTTATTTTTTATTTTTTTTATAATAATACAATTTTTTTATTATTATCATTAAAAAAACTAAACATATATATCTATATATACTAAATTTAATTTTAAAATAGATTTAAATTAATTACGCAGGCTTTATTATTTGAAAACAACTCTCTTAGTTGCCACTGTGTATAGTTTTACAAGATTAGATTAAATGTTAGACAATTGAAGATTTGTTTTCCGTGAGATAATTAGTAGTTAGAAAAACAATTAGCCTGCATTAACAGTTAGATAAAAACTACACAACCAATTATCAGTTAAACCAGACGCTGACATGTTGAGTGTGGAGAATTTCAAAACAACAGTTCCGATTGGAGCACAAAATAATTTGCTTCCTCAAAGCCTCGACCAGAAAGAAATTGCAACCGAGAATAAGTTTCAGAAAGTCCAAATGGCCACAGCAGCGAACAGATTATGTCTAGTAGAAGCTGTGAGACAGGTGTGAGTTTGGTGAAACAGTTGCAACGCCAAGAGGACGTTATTCATAAAAAAAAATCGAAGTCCTTTCACATCCTCTCTCCACCAATAATGAGCGGAAGCAGCAGACCCGATTCACTGTGTTAGATCGTTGTCCTCCTCCTTGAAAAGCACAGTAGGCTAAGCTTTCTTCTCCTCTATTTCCTACTTAATAATCTTCATCCAACTTTTTTAATGAAAAGAAGGCATGTTATTCCCTTTTCTGGCATTTTCTCTTTTTAGTTTTACATCTTCATCTTTGATTATTGATTGATCATATAATAAAAAAATAAAATAATGATAAACTGTAAATATAGCCCATGATATTCATGTGGAATGTAGTTTAATTTTTATTTATAATAAAACTTATATCATAAAATTAAACTCTGCACAAACCAATTAATTTATATAACATGGATAAAAAACAATAAAAAAAGGAAAATAACTATTTATATATTTAAATATTACATTTTTGTGTTACTATGCTCTTCAACAAAATATGATAGAAAGGTTGTGATGTCATGTCTAACATTTCGACTATGTCAAATTACACAAAATTAAAAATAAAAGTAAAGTAAATAAAAAGATTGACATAATGTAATGAAGATTTTAACTAGGTCAAAATACAATAAAAAATAAAAATAATAAAATAAAATAATGATAAACTATAAATACAGCCCATGGTATTGACCCATGGTATTCATGTGGAATTTAGTTTCTTTATAGGAGCAACTTAGATTGCCTAAATCAATCTTAACTCTGGATCTAAACTAATTATGTAATAAAATTATTTTTAAATGTTTATAACCATTAGTCTTTTAAAAATTTACTTAATAAAATGTATCTAAATTTTCATACATCCAAATATACATAGTTTTTCTGGTTATGTATTATTTTTGTTACAACTATTTTATTATTAAAAAAATACATGGTTTATATATATATATATATATATATATATATATATATATATTATGTATGTTACAATTGTTTTATAATTTATAACTTTTTAATATATAAAAAATTAAATTAATAATGAATTTTTTTAAAATATGTGATCTTTGTTAAATTTCCAAATTATTTTAGAGGACATGATTTATCTTAAGCAATAATGATGAATGTTCATAATTCTCATTTCTTAAATAACATTAAATTTAAATTTAAAGGGGTAGGTAACAATTGTTTGTATCAAAATCAAAGATATAGAAGAAATGAGACATGGTGAAGAGAAGCTTCCAACCTTACAACAAGCCCTAGAAAGGCATAA